>QAOC01028955.1:0-12842 GCA_003255005.1 Begonia fuchsioides | reverse complement strand
TATTGAAAAACTAGAATGAGAATATTTATTCAAGCAATGAATTTTTGGCTTATGGAACATTATAGAAGATGGCCCCTTTGTTCCTACAAAGTTAGAAAATGACGTTAGGGTGTCTAAGTCTAGAAATGAGTATAATGATCAAGATTTAAAGAATCTAAGCCTAAATGCCAAAGCTATGAATATGCTATATTGTGCTCTCTCTAGTAATGAATTTAATAGAATTCAAGGTTGTGAAAATGCTAGAGAAATATGGCGATTACTTGAAGTTACTCACAAAGGTACCAATCAAGTAAAAGAAAGTAAAGTTAATTTACTAGTCCATGAGTATGAGTTATTCACCATGGATAGGAGTGAGTCTATTTGTTGTATGTACACTCGTTTTACTAACTTGATCAATGGCCTAAAGGTTCTTGGTGAGGTATATACAGAGGAGGAATGCGTGCGAAAAGTCCTTCGTGTTCTGCCTCCAGCTTGGCAACCAAAGATGGCGGCAATTCAGGAAGCCAAGCACCTCAAAGTGCTGAAACTTGAATAACTCATTGGATCATTGATGACCCATGAGTTGACTATGCAAGCCAACGAAAAGAAAGAACAGAAAGAAAAATAGACATCTAAGAGAAAGGATATTGCTCTCAAAGCTTCCTTAAGCAAACAAGAAGAAACCGAAAGTGAGAAAGAAGAGGAAGAAATTGCCCTCATAACGAGGCATTTCAACAAGTTCCTTCAAAAGAGAAGGTTGAAGGGTATCAGTGTGTCGAGAAGTGACAAAGCAACAAATGACAAAAACAAGGAAGTCACTTACTTTAAGTGTGGAAAATTGGGTCACTACGAGTCCGAGTGCCCTAAGATCAAGAGAGCTCCCAACGTCTACAAGAAGAAAGCAATGAAAACATCTTGGAATGATTTCGATAACGACTCCACATCTTTCGAACTTGAAGAAGTCGCCAACATGTGCTTCATGGCTAAGGAGGATGAGATACATCACTCTCTTAGTGATTTAGAGGATGATTTTGAGCAAGAAGATGATGATTTGCTATCCGACTTTAATGCCTTACTTGATGATTTTAGCATGCTTAAAACAAAATACACGGAACTGAAAAAGGAGCATGTTAAATTACTCAAAGAACATGAAAATATTCATATCATATCTCATGAGAAGTTGCATGATAAAGTAAAAGAACTAAAGAAGAAAAACTTATATTTAAACAATATAGTTATCAAGTTTACAAATGGTAGTAAAAACTTGAACATGCTTTTAGGTAGTCAAGGAGTAACATTTGACAAAGTCGGTTTGGGTTATGAGTCACATAAGAAGAAAAAGTCCTACAATAACCTATTTGTAAAACCAAGTGCATGCAATAGGTGTAATAGAATAGGACACCAATCTTTTAATTGCCCTCTAAATTCAAGAGTCGGAAAGATTAAGGTAGTGGAGAAATGGGTTCCCAAAGGAACCAATGCTAACCCTCTAGGACCCAAAATGGTTTGGGTACCTAAGAAGATGGTTTGATGTGTTGTGTAGGTGGAAGGTGGATCCATGAAAGATCTTTGGTTCCTCGATAGTGGATGTTTGAGTCATATGACAGGTGATCCTTCAAAGTTTGCATCAATCAAGCAGAAGAAAAGAAATGTCTCCTTGGTGGGAATAAAAAAGGGAAGATTATTGGCATTGGAAACATTGGTAAATATTCCTCCCCTATTATTGAGAATGCCCTTTTAGTAGATGGCTTGGAACATAACCTTCTAAGTGTTAGTCAACTATGCGATAAAGGATATAAAGTTACCTTTGAATCTAACACTTGCTTGATTGATGATATATCAGATGGAAAAACGTTATTCATTGGATATAAAAATGATATTTTTATACTATTGACTTGAATGTTGTTTTGTGCGTTAATGAAAAATGTTTTTCCGCAAATTCTTCTTGTGATAGTTGGTCTTGGCATAAGAGGCTAGGACACGTAAGTATGAATACCTTAGCTAAGATATCTAGAAAGAATCTTGTTAGGGGCCTTCCAAAGATATCCTTTGAGAAGGATAAAGTATGCAATGCATGTCAAATGGGAAAACAAACAAAGTCTTTGTTTGCTTCAAAGTCGGTAGTATCAACTGTAACATCCCATTTTTTTTATCTTCAAAATAATGAACGAACAGAACACCATGTGTATAAATCCTTTTCTTGAAAACACAGCGGAAGTCATTAAGTAAATAGCAAACTCATTGTTACCATAATTCAAAACGCATTTCCAAAACATGCTTATTCATACATAGGGTTAGTTTACATATGTAATTAACATTTCACAAAACACATCTTAAAACATAGTATTTTCAAAATACATCAAAAACGTCTTTCTTTCGTTCATTCTCATGGGTCGTCGCTTAACAATGCATGCACGGCCCGAGCAAACCTCCTCCACAGCATCACATCATGTGGTGAAAACTAAGTTCTTCACCTTCGTTTTCATCACCTACATCACAAAAGCTTATTCTAATGAGCTTAAGGCTCAGTAAGAAATCATATAAAGTGACATGCGTAACATGAGCGTAGTTTTGTAAAACATGCATATTCATTTCGTTCTTTATTGCGTTATTCTTGCTTATCGATCCAGTTTTCCACCTCGTGGTTCTACCCAGTCCTCGTGACCGAGCTTTCCACCTCGTGGTTCTACCAGTCATTTATATGTTCGGCTTTCCACCTCGTGGTTCTACTTGGTCCTCGTGGTTCTACCTCATTAATTTGTTACGTACATTCATGCATAGAACTTTGAGGATTTTCAGAATGAGAGTTAGCACCAACGGGTTCCTCCCATCCCACCCTAGCCATTCGGTTTGGTGACGTTTGAAAACATGCATGGAAAACATTTTCATTTTTTTTGTAAGACATGATGCATGAAAATGACATACGTGCACAATGTCACATTCATAACATAAACATATAGCATGCATAAAACATCTCCCAATCAACATAAATGATAATTGTTATCTCTTAAGTATACTTAACATAAACTTACTTCATTACTTTACTTAAACATAGCAACCATCAAACAATGTCAAACAAACACCAATCAAACCCAAACACTTGGGCCGGGGCACGGTACGATACACCCCAAACAGAGTTTTTTTATTCTACTTATCCATAACCATAACCAATTCGCGTTCACTTTTATCTGTTTCTAATTATACAACCTTAATCCTACTCTTTGTGATGTAGTCACCGAAGGGCCAAAGACATGCAAGATTCACTTACTTGGATTCCAAGTTGCAAAATACTCCTTATTTCCTTCACTTTCTTTACTTGATTTCAAACAACCTTTAACATCACAAATATGCTTACCTTAGAATTTCCCAAATTTACCCTTTTTTGCTTCCAAATTACAACAGCCATAACTTAAGTTATAAAACTCCAATTCTTATGAATAAGTAACCAAAATCACCCTTAAGGTGTCTACTACAATTCATCAAAAGACTTTAAATTCAATTTCGTAATCAAAGATCTTATAAAATCTGTATCTTTAAAATCGGACATAATAATCATGCTTTTGTGTGGACATGGTAACACCTTGTTTTCATGCCATTTCCATTAATCAAAACCGTACTCGAACTCTTATAACTTCAATATAGGGTATAGAAGAACACTTAAATCAACCAACATCATACCTTAGCCCTAACTTCGTGCTCCTCCTTGTATTTAAACTCACAAAACACACTCGATTTGCCATCTCACACTAACTTCCAACTTCAACTTCAACCTTATGTTTCGAAAATGAGAAATTTGAACTTTTGTGTAATGAATTTGGAATAGATCATAAATTTTCATCCCCTAGAACTCCTCAACAAAATGATGTTGTAGAGAGGAAAAATAGATCCTTACAAGAGCTTGCTAGAACTATGCTTAATGAATATGTTCTTCCTAAGTATTTTTGGATGGAAGCCGTCGCTACGGCGTGCTATGTTCTTAATAGAGTATCTATTCATCCAATCTTAGAAAAGACACCTTATGAGCTATGGTCCGGAAAAACACCAAGTGTTATATACTTTAGAGATTTCGGATGCAAATGTTTCATTCTTAACACTAAGGACAACCTAGGAAAGTTTGACTCCAAAACGGACTTAGGAATCTTTCTAGGCTACTCCTCATCTAGCAAAGCCTAT
The DNA here is from genome assembly GCA_003255005.1 of Begonia fuchsioides. Classification (NCBI taxonomy): domain Eukaryota; kingdom Viridiplantae; phylum Streptophyta; class Magnoliopsida; order Cucurbitales; family Begoniaceae; genus Begonia; species Begonia fuchsioides. The sequence goes on along the minus strand of QAOC01028955.1, from coordinate 8,690 downwards.
AGAGTTTTTAATAGGAGAACCTTAGTGGTCGAAGAGTCCATGAACATGATTTTTGATGAATCTCCTAATCCAATTAGCATCATTGGTGAAGATGATGTTTTGGAAAATGCCATGGACTCTTTATCTCTTAAGGATAGCGATAAAGCATCTTTAGAAATCTCTTCTTCGGATTATCCTTCTAGCTCTACCACCTTAGATCCACAAGATGACAATGCGAGGAATCTTCCTAAGGAATGGAAATATGCAAAAAGTCATCATAAGGAAAATATCGTAGGTGATCCTAGCTTAGGAGTCAAAACTAGAGCCTCCCTTAGAAATCTTCGTGGGAATGTAGCATTTATCTCTCAAATCGAGCCTAAAAAGTTTGATGAGGCCATTGGTGATGAAAATTTGATTATGGCTATGCATGAAGAGTTAAATCAATTTAGAAGTCAAGTGTGGGAGTTGGTTCCTAGACCTGAGGACCACACCATTATTGGAACTAAATGGGTATTCAAGAATAAACAAGATGAACATGGTGTAGTCATTAGAAACAAGGCAAGACTAGTAGCAAAATGTCATAATCAAGAAGAAGGTATAGATTTTGAGGAAACCTTTGCACCAGTAGCTCGAATGGAATCAATCCAAATGCTTCTTGCATATTCATGTCATAAAGACTTCACTCTTTTTCAAATGGATGTTAAGAGTGTCTTCTTAAACAGTATATAACGGAAGAAGTATATGTAGAACAACCATTGGGTTTTGAAATCTTTGATAAGTTAGATCCAAGCACTCTATCATCTTAAACAAGCTCCTCGTGCTTGGTACGAAAGGTTAAAGAATTTTCTCTTGGATAGAAATTTAAAATGGGCAAAATAGACTCAACTCTCTTACCAAACTAAGCAATCTTTAGATGGTACATTCATTTGTCAAGAGAAATATGTCAAGGAATTACTTAAGAAATTTGGTATGAACTCTTGCAAATTCTCTAGAACTCCTATGAGTACCACTACAAAACTAGATAAGGATGAAAATGGTACAAAAGTTGACATTAAGAAATATAGTGGAATGATTGGCTCTCTTCTCTATTTAACCGCTAGCCGACCCGATATTCTGTTTAGTGTATGTCTTTGTGCTAGATTTCAATTTACTCCTAAAGAATCTCACTTAAATGTCGTTAAAAGGATATTTAAGTACATAAGTGTCACCGTTGACCTAGCTTGTGGTATCCTAAAGGTGTCTCTTTTGACTTGTTAGGATATTCGGATGCGGATTATGCAGGTAGTTTAGTTTATAGGAAAACCACCTCCGGTACTTGTCATTTCCTAGGAGAATCTTTAGTCTCTTGGTTCTTAAAGAAACAAAATTTAATAGCTCTTTCAACTACCGAAAGCGAATATATTGCCGCCGGTAGTTGTTGTGCTCAAATGCTTTGGATGAAGCAAACTTTAGAGGACTACAACCTCACATTAACTAAAATTCCTATCAAATGTGACAAGTGCTATAAACATCTCTAAGAATCCGATCTTACACTCTAGAACAAAGCACATTGAGATTAGATATCACTTTATCAAGGATCATGTGCAAAGAGGCGATGTTATCTTAGAATTTGTAAACTCAAGTGATCAATTAGCAAATATATTTACCAAGCCTTTTTGATGAGAAGACCTTTTGTGGCATTAGAATTCGTCTAGGGTTGATTTGATTCGATGATGCTTAAGATGCATTGTCCTCTATCTGCTGAGTACTACAATGGCGGCCATAATATGCAGTATGTCGACCGGACCATCGAGTCTGGTAAGGATGTGGTCGACACAAGCATTGGTATGTCAACCGGATTATTGTCTCTGTTAAGGAAGCGGTCGACATAATGAGAGATATGTCGACCGAACAGTAGTCTTGGGTAATATAGCGGTCGACATAACTATGAATATGTCGACCGAAGTGTGTTAAAAACTTCCAGTTTTTAAAAGAACCCCATCGTGCCCTAATCTTTTCCTCCCTATTTCTCGGGCAAAATTTCTCCTCCGGCGGTTCCAAACCCTCCTTTGAACATCCCAATCTACTTTCTGATTGCTCCTTAGTCTCATCCTCTATCTTTCCTTTAATATCAATGGCATCCACTTCCAAACTCCCAATCAAGAGGAAGCGCACGGTAAAGTCAAAATCGACGGAGTGAAACATCGATTCCTCCTACTCCAACAGTGGACAAGCATCTCTTTCAAAATTCGGATGCTCAAGATAAGTATACTTAGATTTTACATGCCAAACCTCTTATATTAAGTAGAGTATTTCTACCCGATAGGATTACAGGGATTGATATCACTGAACATTGTGAATATCTAGGACTAAAGATGTTGTTTGGACTATGGAATTCGTATCATGAGGAAGCTATACAACTATTCTATGCAAATTTACAATCCTTTCCTCACCCACTTACCCTCAAAAGTTTAGTTTATGGTAAACCAATTAAGATTACAAACTCTTCATTGAACTCTTTATTGGGATGTGAGATAAATGAGTTTACAGATCGATACTACGAGCAAGGAAAGGAGCCTGATCTAGTTCGATGCTCGGACTATAAGGATTTTCCAAACAACTTGCCGTACAAACCAAAAGCAAGTGATCTCAACATAACGGCACGTTTGATTCATCACATCACAACTTACAATCTTTTGCCTAAGGACGGGCATAAAGATCACATTAGCCATATGGAACTGTATGTTCTATACATGTTCTTCATCTGGCGTCACTTTAATGTAGGATTTATCATCATGCGACATATGATGGAAGTGCTAGATAAAGCATCCAAATCATTACCGTTCAACATTTTCTAATAGAGATTTTTGCTCAACAAGGAGTAATTTATCCCTCTCCCGCTAATCTCATCGAGGTAAGGAATCATGATATCTACTCTGATTCGACCCTCTCATAGATGGGGTTAACCAAAAATGAAGATGGTGAATGGCAATACAAAAGAAATCTGCATCGCCGACCTCCCACTCTTCGAAGCTCCCCCCCCCCCTTTAACTGTTGATGATGCTCACATTCCTCTTGAGGATAGGCGACCTCGGAGACAGCATCGTTCCTCTTCCTTGATTGAGGAGCGCTTAGACATGCTTACCAGCCTCACGTTATCGGTTGATGCTCTGCATAAAAAGGTTGATGGCCTTAAGAACCAAATTGATGCATGAGATGCATATTTTGAGGAGGAAGAAGAAGAAGAGAACTTTGATGAACCGGTTGCAGCCACTCCTAGAGTTACCACACATTCATCTCTGGCTCCAGTCGTTGAGCCAATCCTCTCACTGTCACCGGATGATGAGCCATCTATCACACCAGCTAGATCCTCTGCTCATCAGTGTGTATCCTCTCCCGGTATAGTTTTGATTCCATCTGCTGCAAACACTGAAGTTCTTACCTCTCCATCCACCGTAGATACCGAGCTTGTAACAACCCTCATTTTATTTATTTATTTATTCCAGAATTCGTGATTTTAAGATATAAATGTTTAAGAGCAATTTAGCAATTTCATGAAGGTAACATAAGTTTCGGTCGACCCCAGGAATTGGGCGGGGTCGACACAAAATGGATCTTCGGTTGACCGCACGAATAAGTGGTCGACACAATTTGGTGTTTATGTCGGGGTCGACACTAAATGTAGTTTCGGTCGACCCCAAGATTTAAGAGGGGTCGACACAATTGACACTTTCGGTCGACCCCAGGAATTTGGAGGGGTCGACACAAAGTGTAGTTTCGGTCGACCCTATGATTTAAGAAGGGTCGACACAAATGGATCTTCGGTCGACCGCACGAATAAGCGGTCGACACAATTTGGTGTTTATGTCGGGGTCGACACAAAATGTAGTGTTGGTCGACCCAAAGATTTAAGAGGGGTCGACACAATTGACACAAATGCACGTTTATGCCGACCCTAGGAATTTGGAGGGGTCGACACAAAGTGTAGTTTCGGTCGACCCTATGATTTAAGAGGGGTCGACACAAGTTGCTCGGGGAACACTTTTGGCTGAAAAAAATGACTCTCGAAAATGGATTATGTCGACCGATTTGAACTTTATGTCGACATAAACATACATGCTGTTGAAAAGTCAGCCGAAACGTGGAGGATTCTGATGAATGGACGTGAGAGGCATCTTGATATGGTTTAATTACAAAGTTTAAGGCATGGTCAGCCAAAAACTTGGAGAAGTGTTATTGGTGGATGTAGGAGGAAGATTGATTTTTGTTTAATAAATGACATAAAAGAGGCATGGGTTGCCACTCTTTCTTCCATCCACAATTTCTTCTATTTTTCTCTCTGAGTTTCGTGCCTTGATCAAGAGAAAGTGAGCTTGAGATAGAAAAGAAGAACTGTGAGAGAAAAGAGCGAGGATAGGTTATGATTGAGTGAGAAAGTAAGAGGTTTCAAGAGAAGTGAAGTGGAGAGCTTGATTATTTCGTGAAGGCTGAAGTTCAAGGTAATCTTTTATACCCTCTTAAGTTTCTCTAAATTCAGTAAAGATAAATGATGGTATTGGTTTGGTTGGGGGATAAAAATGAAGGATTTCAAGTAAGAGGTTAGAAAATCAGTTATTTACAAACAGGCTTAGAGTCTTTGAGATTCGGTCGAGTTGTAGTATGAATATGAGTTTATGTTCTTCATAAGACTTATAGTAGACCTTTCGATTAACCCACAACCGTTTGAATTACTCAAATTGGAGCTGTGTAGAGAAAGTTAATGATTTTACAAGTTAGTGGACGGAAACTGGGAGAGCACCGGTCGACCGCATGAATGAGCGGTCGACACAAAGTAACTCTCTGTAGGTGAATCGGTCGACCGCACGAATAAGCGGTCGACACAATATGCTAAGTTATGTCGACCCCTTGTAGTTTGGGTCAACCGATAAGAGCACACCGTCTTTGTTGTACGGTTTATGTCGACCCAAACACTGTTCAAACAGTGAAGGCCCTCTGTTTTGTCGACATAGGTTAACATGCTTCCGTTTCCAGCGCAGCAACATATTGATCGAGTTTTTCAATAAAGCTAAGGACTTAAGGTAAGAAATTATTGCATGCGTTTGGGCCCTTGTGGGACTACATCACAAAAGATAGGGCATTTGGATAATATGTTTGATTTCTTAGATATTTTGTTGGGGTGTATTGCACCGTACACCGACCCAAGTGCTTTGGGTTTGATTGGTGCTTGATTGACATTGTTTGATGTTTATGTATTATCTATCATAAGTCAAGTTTACTAGGAATGTTTATTAAGGTTGCCTTTGGAGATGTTTGATATGATATGTTGCTTGCACTTAAATTATGTTACTACGTCATGCATATGTATGAATCATGTCCATGCATCATGTTTTAAGAAAAGAACAAAAATGTTTTCATGCATGTTTTCAAAATGTCACCCAACCGGATGTCGGGATGGTATGGGACATCTCCGGCATTCGATGCATTAATGTATGTAAAGAAGAAACAATGGGATGAAGTCACGGGGTGGTAAGCTTGGTCGAGAGGGCTAGGTGATGCCACGGGGTGGTACCCGAGAATGTAATGGACCTTGGTGGAACCACGGGGTGGAGTTTTTGATCAGGGCACACAGGTGAAAGTCGGGTCGAGAGGGCCTGAGCTTTTCGGGTCGTGAGGGCCTGTGCTTTCCGGGTCGAGAGGGCCTGGGGGCTACCTGGTAGGGTCTGTGGTCAGGGCTGTCATGTGGTGGAAAGCCAGGTTAAGTAAACGAGAATGATAAAGAACGAAATGAATTGTATGTTTTCACGAAAGCATGAGCATGTTAGGCATGTAAGTTTATGAGATTTCTTACTGAGCTTTAGGCTCATAGATTATGCTTTGTGATGTAGGTGATGAAGATGAGGGTGAGGGACCTAGCCCTCCCTGTTTAATGTAACAACCATGCTGTGGAGGAGGTGGATCCGGTGCGGGAAGGTTGAATCGTTAAGTGCCGACCGGTGGGAATGTTAAGATGTAAATTAAGTATTTGGAGTGCTTATTTTGAACAAGGATATGTTTTTAAAAGTTTAATGTTGACGAATGATGCTATATAAAATAATTATTATGTATATTACATGTTTTGATTGAACTATGTGATATATGAGTTTTGCGGTATCTCATTTGATGATATTTTGATTATCAACGTTTTATTTTAAGCAAATGTCGGGTTTACTAAAATTTATAATTAAAGTCATCCGCTGTGTTTTCATGAAAAATAATTTAAGAAGAACATTTTTAAAGAAAGAAAAATTTTACCGTGATTATTTTTTTTAAGTAAAGAAAAACGGGATGTTACAGAGCTTGATCCCACTCCAGCACTGGACGTGTCTGGATCTCCATTAGTTGGATCTCCTTGGGAGTAGCCTCTTAGTTTCTCAGTCTCTTAGCCCGTTTTTGGGGGAGACTTTCCTTTTTGTGGAACAATATTTTTCATTAAGTCATTAGCTGTTTACATCTTTCTATGAATTATTCTGTGAATTTTTTTTATAATGACAAAGGGGGATAAATATCCATCCTTACTTGATTATGAGAAGAAATATTAACTTGCATTCTATGATAAATTATTTAGCAATGATATTTGAATGGATGTATGGAGGAGCATGCATATACTATGATGGAGAACTTATATAACGTGTGAACTTGTTTAATTTATCTTTCAAACGGATAATTAATCAATAATGTTTTGTCATCATCAAAAGGGAGAGATTGTTAGCTTTAAGTGTGATTAAAGTAATCATTTGTTTTTTATGATGAATATTAATATATTGCATAATTTATTAACCATTAAAGAGAAGATAATTTGGATAATACATATGAAATACCCTCATCGAAGGGTACTATTTTTGTCTAACAAGTCGGTCGAGTTTTGCAGAAATTGCTAAGTCTATCGCAGGTTATGTCGACCTATATGTCGACCGATTACCTGATATGTCGACCTATCTTCAGGCAGCAACTTACTTATGTCGACCGTTGTACTATATGTCGACCGATGTGAAGGAAGAAACTTATATCGACCTATATGTCGATCGATTACCAGATATGTCGACCTATCTTTGGGCAGCAACTTACTTATGTCAACCGCTAGACTATATGTCGACCGATGTGAAGACCAGAGAAGAAACTTATGTCGACAGCTATAAGATATGTCGACCGATGTAAAGACCAGAGAAGAAGATTATGTCGACCGCTAGAAGCATGTGTCGACCTCATGATATACAAGCCAAGAAGCTACATGATGTCGACCACGTTTCTACAAGTTACAAAAGCTTTACTTATGTCGACCGGCCAAACTTGTGTCGACCGCTTACAAATCCAGAAGCTTCATATATGTCGACTGCTCGAGATTGTGTCGACCGTGTACAAGTCAGAAGCTTCATATATGTCGACCGCTCAAGATTCTGTCGACCGTCTACAAGTCCAGAAGCTATACATGTGTCGACCACTCAAATTTTGTGTCGACCGCATACAAGTCCAGCAGCCTTATTTATGTTGACCAAAGCTCTTCCCAATGGCAACTCACTTAAACTTCCAATGGACGTACTTATGTCTACCGATCCCGTACTTATGTCGGCCGATCCAGCCTGCATAGAGGAAATCTATAAATAGCTGCTAAGCTGCCGATTAAAGAAGACAATTTTTGAGAAAGCAAAAATGGCCGAACTGCTGCAATTTTTCTAGAGAATCATTTCATTCTCTCAATCTTAGTACTCATATTTGAACATACACTTTGTGATTGAGAGAGTCGCTTAGTAACCATATTCCTTGCATTATCCTTCGTGAGTAAAATTTGTAAGAGGGGTGATGCCTCTCCTAAAGAAGAGTCGCTGTAAAGGTTTGATTGACACCTGTAAAGTCAATCGGAGTGAGCTCAAAGGATTGAGCGGGAAGAATCTTCAAGGAAGTACCTTGCAGCACGGACGTAGGCAAGGTTGGCCGAACCGCGTTAACAATTCAGTGTCAATCTCTCTCTCTCAACTCTATTAAATTGTCTATCTTTTCCGCATTAGAGTTTTGAGATTGACTAAACCATATGCACGAACTTGATTAAGTTTAATTAGCGTAAAATTTTAATAACCTAATTCACCCCCCCTCCCACTTAGGTTAATCACGATCCTTCAGAAACGGCGGTAGAATGATGATAATCCACGGAAGCTTCGAACTTCCGAGACATTCTTTGGAGTAGGCCAATCTTGAATGGCCACTATCTTGTCCTCATCGACCTCTATGCCATCTTTAGATAGAATAAAGCAGAGAAAGTGCTCTTTTTCTTGAACAAAAGAGCACTTCTTCAAGTTGCCAAACAACTTGACTTCTCAGAGGGTATTGAACAACAACCTTAAGTGTTTTAGGTGAGTAGCATAATCCAAGCTATACACGAAGATGTCATCAAAATAAACCACGCTAAACTTCCCCAAAAATTCCTTAATGACAAAGTGCACAAGCCGCATAAACGTGCTAGAAGCATTTAGACAAACCGAAAGGCATGACTAACCATTCAAAGAGGCAATCTTCCACTCATCGCCTTCCTTCATCCTAATTTGATTGTAGCCCCTATTCAATTCCACCTTTGAGAAGTAGGTTGCCCCTCTTAATTCGTCAAGCATGTCTTCAAGTCTAGGAATTGGAAACCTATACTTGATGGTGATTTGGTTGATTGCTCGGCTATCCATGGACATCCGAAAGCTCCCATCTTTTTT
>QAOC01028940.1:0-59869 GCA_003255005.1 Begonia fuchsioides | reverse complement strand
TAACTTTAAAATCAGACATATTAATCCTGCTTTTGTATGGACATGGTAACACCTTGTTTTTCATGCCATTTCCATTAATCGAAACCATGCTCGAACTCTTAGAACTTCAATATAGGGTATAGAAGAACACTTAAATGAACCAACATCATACCTTAGCCCCCAACTTCGTGCTCCTCCTTCTTGTTATTTAAACTCATAAAACACACTCGATTTTTCACCTCTCACACTAAACTTTCAACTTCAGCTTCAACCTTGTGTTTTCCTTCATACAAAACTTGAGAGAAATTAGGGAAAATAAGTGAGAATTTCGTGCATCCAATCTCAGCTGAAGGTGAAGAGGTAAATATGAGGTGAAGAGGCAAGCACGAGGTGGAGAGGCAAGCACGAGGTGGAGAGGCAGCAAGCACGAGGTGGAGAGGCAAGCACCAGGTGGAGAGGCAGCAAGCACGAGGTAGAGAGGCAAGCACGAGGTGGAGAGGCAAGCACGAGGTGGAGAGATAGGCATGAGGTGGAGACAAGCATGAGGTGGCTTCACCAAATTTTCTTCTCCAACACTTAACCCACTTTGTCCCATACTCTAACCTTATTTCTTATTTCTTAAAGCATTTATTTCAAAGGCATATTTTAACACGCTAACATCAATACTTTGTGATACACTTATCAAGATTTAGCAACGCAATTTAAATTTGTAATAACTAAGGTGCTTAAATGGCTCGGGTGTTACAACTAACTCCTAAGCCCTAGCACGCAAACCCTAAGCCCTTAGCCGTTAGCCTCAAATCCTAAGCCCTCAACCCTAAGCCCTGAGCCCTAAACCCTCAGCCCTCAGCTGTCAATCCTAAGCTCTAAGTCGTAAGCCCTAAAGCCTTAAGCTCTAAGGCCTAAGTCTTAACCCTTAAGCTCTAACACTAAGCCCTGTAAAGCAAGCCCTACGCCTTACGCCCTAAGCCCTATTCCATATGGCCTAAGCCCTAAGCACTAAAGTCCTAATTCCTAAGACCTAAGACGTTAGATGTAAGCACTAAGCCGAATGCATACTACCATATGATGAAAACTTTAAGCCATAGGACGTAAAACTTAAGACCTATGCACTAAGCACTAAGCACTAAGCCTAAAGACTTAACCCCGTAGCCCTCAGCCTTAAGCCGTAAGATGCATACCCTAAGCCCTAAGACTTAACCCAAAGCTATGAGCACTAAGCTATATATGAAACTGAATGGAGGGGGTTTAGATTTAGGAAGTGGGAGGATAGTCGGTTAGGGTTTGTAAGGGAAGAAAATCTGGTATTCCAGAATTGGGACCGGATTTTGGGAGAGGATAACTCGACGATGAGATCGAGTTTATGGTTGAAATTTTAAGGGGAACTTTGGGAAAGGGTCAAGTAATACACCTCAAAATTTGAAGGTGATCACTCAGGCGGATCGGTCGGAATGAATGGAACAGTAACGGGGCTTGACGGTGGCCGGAAATGCTTGACAGCAGAGGAGATGAAAATGCAAACAAAATAAACGATGGAATGAAGAGCTTATGACTTTCAAGCTCACCCTACGTCCTTGAATAAGGCTGGAGACTTTGAACCAAAAAGAGATCTCCAGCTCGGAGGGAGAAATCTTGAAGATAACCCATGGTCGTCGAAGGGGTTCCAGCTGCCGGCTGAAAGTGGAAAATGCCAGAGCTAAAAAGCTACTTAATTTCAAATTTCAAATTGAGGATTACAATCATGCAATGGGGGAGGGTTTTATCAGCTACGAAGAGAGGAAAAATGGAGGGAAAACAAAGGGCCAAAGTTATGCAAAAAGCATGCTGTAAAATGAATAAAAGGAGGGAAAATTTGGACCAGTGAGAATTCAAGAACGTGCAAGCCACGTTTCCTTGAATTCCTTCAGCCAAATTTCCTTTCTTTCTTGGCCCTAAATACCCTTCTTCCAGCCAAATAAACCCTCATGCAAAACCCCATGAACGGCATGCAAAGATCCAAAATAAACCTAGCCGAGAAACCCTCTCGGGTTCTCCAAATATCCACATAAAAATTCACGTAAAAATTATCCTAAAAATGCCATAAAATTCCTTCAATCCTTAGAAAGGTTGATGAGTTAAGTCGTGGGATGACTGAGCACAATTGCATATGACTCCAACTCGCCATGCAAAGTAAACTTTAATCGGGTTTGGGTGAGGGCTCGAATCCAGCGGACTCAGTTTTAGGTTGCAAATTCACCTCTTCTCCACACCAAGTTATCATGTGTTTTGGCCTTGTTTGATCCTACAAAGTTGGCTTAGAAATGTATAATTCTTCAATTAATTTTCCTGCAAAATTAACAAACATATTAGAAAAATTCCGAGCTCGGGCTCGGGTGATTGCTCTACTTGGCATGCCAATCCGTGGCATGTCATCCTCCCTGAGTTCTTGAGGATTTGACCTCAAATCCAGTGGAAAGTCATCTCCATCTTGTTCATCTTCATAAAATCAAGCAAATGGAGAAAGGTCTTGAACATTAAATGTGGCTGCAATTTCGTAATCCCCTGGCAACTCGAGTTTGTATGCGTTTGGATTGATCTTTTCGATAATTTTGAAAGGACCGTTGGCCCTTGGTGAAAGCTTAGAAGTCCTTTGATTTGGAATCCTTTCTTTTCGCAAATGCAACCACATTAGATCTCCCACTTTGAAATCAATTCTCTTCCTACCGCGGTTTGCATACTTAGCATAATTCTCATTAGCCCTTTGGATAGACTTACTAACCTTCTCGTGTAGTTTCTCAATAAACTCGGCTTTCGTAGCACCATCCGGATTACTGATTTCCTTAGATAGAATGCACAACAAATCAAGAGGAGTGAGGGGTTAAACCCATATACCACCTCAAAAGGGATTGTCCGGGTAGCACTATGAACGCTACGGTTGTATGCAAACTCAATATAAGGGAGTTTAAGGTCTCAATCCGAGAGTTTCTTATTTACTACACTCCTTAGCAAAGTTCTCAACGTTCGGTTCACAACTTCCGTTTGTCCATCAGTTTGTGGATGGAAGAAGGTGCTGAAAAGTAGTTTAGTTCCAATCCTTCTCCAAAGAGTTTTCCAAAAAGCGCTTAGAAATTTTGTATCCCAGTCCGAAACGATGGTCTTCGGTATTCAATGCAAATGAACCATCTCTTTGAAATAAATCTAGGCCACATGTGGTGCATCATTGGTTTTGGAGCAAGCAAAGAAGTGAGCCATCTTGGAGAACCGATCTACTACAACCATGATAGAGTCTTTGGATCTGCAAGTTCGAGGAAGACCGAGTATGAAATCCATACTCGGCACGGGAAGTGGGAGATACAAGCCTTGAGGAAGCAATTGGCTCTTGGCTTTCTTACATATAATGCACTTTTCTATAATTCGATGTATATCCGGAAATAAGTGTGGCCAATAGAAATGCTCTTTAAGAGCCTCTAGAGTTTTTTTCTCTCCAAAATGGCTAGCCAACCCTCCACCATGAGCTTCTTTGATAAGGGAATTCTGGAGGCCACCACTTGGAATACATAACTTTCCTCCTTTAAAAAGAAATCCATCCATGAGGTAATATCCGCAATTCACCTTGTTGATACTCAACTCATACCACTTGCTGAAATCTTGGTCATCTTTATATGCTTCCTTAATCCATTCAAAACAAAGGAATTTAGTGGATAATTCGGTTAGAAAGACATATCTCCTCGATAGTGCATCGGCAACCACGTTTACTTCACCCTTCTTGTATTTGATTATATACAGATATCTCTCAAGAAACTCCACCCATTTGACATGTCTTCTATTCAGCTTGCCTTGGCTTTTAATGTGCCTAAGAGCTTGATGATCCGAATGAATAATAAATTCTTTAGATAACAAATAATGTTGCCATATCTCGAGTGCTCGAATTACTGCATATAACTCTTTGTCATAGGTTGAATAATTTAGGGTAGCTCCCTTGTGTTTCTCACTAAAATATGCAAGTGGTCTTTCTTCTTGCATAAGGACAGCACCTAAATCTGACCATTGCAAGGAGTTGATTAGGGAGATAAAAATAAGCACTCCGAATGGAAATATTATCACCCAAGAGGTTCAATATGAAACCGAACCTGATTTCTGCTCTTCTTGCTCCTCCATTGGTCATAAATATGACCATTGCAAGAATTGATTTGATGCCCCTGCTCCCCCTGCTCCCGCTCCTCCCATAGTTAAAGAAATTTCAGATCCCCATTCCATTCCCCTTCCCCTTGTGCTGATCCCTTGGTTGAAGCCACTGATGATGACTTGGATTCTCAAAAGGACCCTATGGACCTTCCCCATCCTGATTGTTCCTTTGTCGGACAATCTAATTCTTTTATCTCCTCGGATGATAAAGACTGCTTGGACTCCAAATCCCTTGACTTCATTCCTGACTCCAGCATTCCTTTCACCAGAATCTCTAGCTGATCGAAAGGAAAATCAAAAGATCTGATTCCTTCCATCTCTACAATAGTCTCGGGAAAGCGAAATACCTCCTCCAAAAAGAACATGTTTAGGGCAAAAGGACCCTATGGACCTTCCCCATCCTGATTGTTCCTTTGTCGGACAATCTAATTCTTTTATCTCCTCGGATGATAAAGACTGCTTGGACTCCAAATCCCTTGACTCCATTCCTGACTCCAGCATTCCTTTCACCAGAATCTCTAGCCGATCGAAAGGAAAATCAAAAGATCTGATTCCTTCCATCTCTACAATAGTCTCGGGAAAGCGAAATACCTCCTCCAAAAAGGAAATGTTTAGGGCAACAACAAGGTGTGGGGAATGCTAGAGAAGGTTTTATCTTGAATACCTCTCAAGATTAATCAAATCTAGAACTCGCAGCTCCCATTTCAATTTTCATCCTATGTGTGAGCATTTTGATATCACTCACTTGATCTATGCCGATGATCTCATAATTCTAGCCTGTGGGGACCCCACTTCAGTTAAGATTCTCCTAGATTGCCTTTCAGACTTCGGTTCAGTCTCCGGGCTAAAGATGAACCTGGAAAAATCTAGTATTTTTGCTGCCGGAATTAGCTCTCAAGACCTCAATAAAATCTTCTGAATGTCGGGTTTAAAACCTGGATCCCTCCCCTTCAAATACCTTGGTATCCCTCTTTCGGTTGGAAATCTTCATTCAAATAATTACCTTCCATTCATTAGACAGCTTACAGATAATATTATCGGCTAGAGTGCAGCATCCCTATCTTATGCAGGCTGTCTTGAGCTCCTAAGATTGGTTTTAAAAAGAGTTGAATGTTTCTGGATGTCCATTTTTAACCTCCCTGCAATGATAAAATTAAAAGCTACTCAAATCTGCAAGAATTTCCTCTGGGCATCTGGAAAAACGACTATTGCCTGGTCCACTGTCTGTTTGCCTAAGATGAAGGGTGGTCTCAGACTTCGGGATCTTGATTCTTGGAATAAAGCCTTTCACGCTAAAGCCATCTGGAACATTCAAGCCAATAAGGAATCTCTTTGGGCTAGATGGATTAATCATTTCTATTTAAAAGGAGTGGATTTTTTGAGTTGGTCCCCGGGTTATTGTGTCTCCCCTTTCATGAAAAACCTCATCCAAACTCGAGCTTTTCTCCTTGAAAAATTCACTTTTATTGACAAAGCAAAGGTCTCATTGAAGCTTGGAAAAGAAAATCAAATGGCCATGGTTTATCACATCTATATCACTCCTTCAGGCCTTCTGGATCCCCTAAGCCGTAGCCCCCCCTTGTTTGGGCAAAATGTGTTATTCCTAAGCACTCCTTCATACTTTGGCTTGCAGCTCATGAAAGGCTTAAAACAAAAGATCAGCTAACCTTCTTGGGAATATCTGACCTTTGTTGTTTCTGCTCTCTTCATTCTGAATCCAATCTCCATCTCCTTTTCTCTTGCCCCTTCTCCAACTCAGTTTGGTCTATCATAAAAGCCAAATTCGGTCTACAAAGATCTCTTAGCACCCTAAAAAGTGCTTTCAAATGGACAAAGAATGAAAACAAAGTAGATCATAAGAAAGCAAACCTGATGAAAATCACCTTGCTGTCTCTGTTTACTACATTTGGAATGCTTGAAATGTCAAATCCTTTGGAGGGAAGACTTGGTCGGCTGAGCAAGTTTCAAGAAAGATTGAAAAGCATGTTTTCAAAATGCTTTTCTCTCTTTATCCTAGGATGATTGAGCAAATCTCATTCACTCTGAAAGGACAAGATCCTATCTCCACCTTTCTCGACTCATTCCTTTTTCTGTCTTCTTGGAGGTTTTTGCTCCTCTGTATGTCTCGGGTGTTTTGGTGGATGCTGCTGCTCTCTTGCTTGATGATTTTTTTTGTTTGGCGGATGCCACTGCTCTTTTTCTTACTCGCATCTGCTGCCGCATTAGATTCTGCTGTCTTGTTTCCAGTTCTGCTGCTCCTTGTCTTGCTTGTCCCAAGATGTTGCTATTGTTGTGGCTTCATCTCTGTTTTTGGCCAATGCCGCTGCTTCCTGCTCTCTTGGTTGCTGATGCCTTTATCCCTGGATTTGCCTGCTCCGTCTCGTTCCTAGTCTCGAAGATGACATTTTTGTATTCCTCCCCAAGATGCCTCTTGTTGCTGCCTTGGGTTGAGCTGATTAATTGTTTCTGTAGTCAATTTTAAGCCTGGCTTGATTTCTATTGTCGGCTTGTGTTAGTTGGGTTTTCTTGCTTTTGGTAAGTCACAATATCGACTTTCCTTTTGTGCTTTTAGCTTTTGTTTGGGGTGTTCGGGGCGGTTTCTCTGGCTGTATTTTTCTTCCCCAGGCCCTAGATCTTAACATTCATTCTTGTTTTGCTTTCCTTTTTATATTATTTACCTTAAACTAAAAACAAATGACGTATATGCTAAGACCTAAGCCTTAAGCTATAAACCCTTGTAAGCCCTTAAGTCTTAAGCCTTAATCCCTTAGCTCTAAGCTCTAAGCCATAAGACGTAAAACGTAAGGAATAAGCTCTAAGCCCTAAGCGCTAAGTCTTAAGCATTGATCCCTAATCCCTAATCCCTAATCCCTATTCAATAATCCTTAAGTTTGAAGCCTTAGACCCTATGCAAAAATCCAAAACCCAAAACAAAAATCCTAAATTTAAAACTTAAAACTTAAAACTCAAAACCCAAAACCCAAAACTCAAAACCGAAGCCCAAAAAATAAAACCCATAACCTGAACAAAAAAAACCTAAAAACCAACACTTAAAACTCAGGTTTTAGGTTTAGGATTTCGGGTTTAGGGTTTGGGGTTCAAGTTTCGGGTCTCAAGGTTCAAAGTTTGGGTTTGGAGATCAAGGTTTGAGGTTTGAATTCGTATTTTGTGTTTAAGGTTTCAAAGTTTAATTTTTTTGGTTTCGAACATAAAACCCGAAAACCAAAACCTGTAACTCAAACCCTAAAACCAGAAAATGAAATTCTAAACTTGAAACCCAAAACATGAACTTTAAACCTCGAAAGCCGAAACTTGAACTACAAATCCTAAATCCAAAAACAAAAACCTAAAACCCAAATAAAAAAACACGGAACCAAAATTCAAAACCTCGATCCCTAAACACCAAATCCTAAACAAAAAAACCAAAAATTAAAACCCAAAACATCAAACCTAAAAGCCGAAACCTGAAACATGAACTTTGAACTCCGAAACCCGAAACTGAAAGTCCAAAAACCAAAACCCAAATAAAAAAAATCTTAAACTCGAAACATAAAACCCGAAACCTAAAACCAGAAACTCGAACTCTAAAACCAAAAAATCAAACGCTAAACCTGAAACCCAAAACATGAACCGAAACCCAAAACCCAAAACTGGAAATCCTAAAACTAAAAAATCAAACTCTAAACCTAAACCCAAAACATGAACTTTGAACCTCGAAACCCGAAACTTGAACAACAAACCCTAAACCAAAAACCCAAAACCTAACACCAAAAATCCAAAGCCCGTTACCCAAAACACAAAAACAAAATTCAAACCTTGAACCCTAAACCTCAACACAGACTTTGAACCCGGATACCCGAAACTTAAATACCAAACCCTAAACCAAAAAAATTTTATACCCGAAACGTAAAACACGAAACCCAAAATCTGAAACTCGAACCATAAAGCCCCAAAACAAAACCCTAAACTTGAAACCCGACACATGAATTTTGAACCCCGAAACCCGAAACTCAAACACTAAACCCTAAACCCAAATAAAAAAGTCTTAAACTCAAAAAATTAAACCCAGAACCCCAAACCAAAAACCTGAAACTCCAACTCTAAAACCCAAAAATCAAGCGCTAAACCTGAAACCCAAAACAAGAACTTTGAACCTCGAAACCCGAAAACTAGTTACTCATAAAACCTCAAACCGCAAACCCTAAACCATAAAACTAAAACCTAAAACAAGAAATCTGAAACCAGTTACTCTAAACCCAAACCCAAAAGCCCAAAAAAAAAAAATTCAAACCTCAAACCATAAACCAAAAATATGAACTAGGAACCCTGATATCCGGAACTCAAACCTAAAAAACATGACTCAAACCCCTAAACTCAAAACCCGAACCCTAAAACTCGAAACGTGAAACCCAAAACCCAAAACCTAAAATCTGAAACCTGAAACCCAAGACCCAAAACTCAAACATAAAATTTGGAAACCAAAACTTAAAACCTGAACCCAGCAACCCAAAACAAGAACCCCGAAACCCAAAACTTGAAATTTGAAACTTAAAAATCGAAATCCAAACCCCAAAAACTGAAACCCATAACCTGAAACAACAAAACCCAACACCCGAACTGAAACATCACAACCCAAAACCCAAAACTTAAAACCCGAAACCGGAAACTCGAAGCCCTTATCCCCAAACAAGAACAACAAAAGTCGAACACCGAATTCTATTTCTTACCCACTACCAAAACTTTGAACTCGTAACCTAATCTTTGAACCCTAAGATCCAAAACTGGAACCCTAAACCCTGAACGAGAAAACTAAAACTCGAAACCTGAACTACCCAAAACTCGAAACACAAAAAATAAAAGCTGAAACTCAAAATACGAAACTTAAAACCCAAAACCAGAAACCTTAAACTTGAACCGTGAAACCAAAACTCAAAACCGGTACTTTGAACCCCGATACCTGAAATTCGAACCCCCAAACACTAAATCCAAACCAAAAATCCATAAACATAAAACTCAAAACCCGTAACTCGAATCCAAAAACTCAAAAACCAAAACCTGAAATTCAAATACTGAAAGCTAAAACCCAAACCCTTTGTAACAACCCTCATTTATTTTATGAATTTTGTGATTTTAAGATGTAAATGTTCAAGAGTTATTTCATGAATGTTGGGTAGCTATTGACGAATTTAAGTATTGTGAATGTTAGCAATGTAGTAGGTTGAAGGTGATGAAGAAAATAAGGTTTAAGGGGTATAATTAATGATGTTATTCGGAAAGGTTAGAAAATCTTCTAACCTTTCCGAAAGTGTTTTGGAACACTTTCGGTCGACCCCAGGATTGAGGAGGGGTCGACACAATTGTGTACTTTAGGTCGACCCCAGGATTTAGGAGGGATCGACACAATTGAATACTTTAGGTCGACCCTAGGATTTAAGAGAGGTCGACACAATTGAATACCTTCGGTCGACCTCAGGATTGAGGAGGGGTCGACACAATTGAATACTTTAGGTCGACCCAAGGATTTAAGAGGGGTCGACACAAGTCACTCTCGGGAATTACTTTCAGTCGACACAATGGACGAGCAGTCG
Organism: Begonia fuchsioides; assembly: GCA_003255005.1. Taxonomy (NCBI): domain Eukaryota; kingdom Viridiplantae; phylum Streptophyta; class Magnoliopsida; order Cucurbitales; family Begoniaceae; genus Begonia; species Begonia fuchsioides. Next base: position 50,138 of record QAOC01028940.1, on the reverse strand, counting down.
ACACTTTTCCCGATTTGAGTTGAAAAGTCAGCCAAAAACGTGGGGAAATCCGATTGATGGACGTAAAGGAAAGGTTAATTTTGTTGATTAAGAAACAAAAAGGCATGGTCTGCCATTTCCCTACCAGCACGACTTCTTCTCACCATTTTCCTCTGAATTCTCACGTCTTGATCAAGGGGAGTGTAACGACCCAATTCCCAGGACGCTGCATGCTGCTTTGCTTACTTACTTGCTTACTTACTTACTTTCTTACTTTACTTGCTTGGTGGCGACCCGAGAACCGGTCTGTTACATGATTTCTTACTTACTTACTTACATTATTTTGGTGAAAAAACTTGTTACTTTAATTTCTAAAAACTACTATCTTTAGTTCATAAAACAGTTTACAAGGAAACAGTCAAATGATAAAAACATACATTTGAATTTCACCTTTAAATAAAATACATAAGCATTTAATAACTTAAAACTACAGTGGAAGACAATTACTTTAACTAAAATACATTCATTTTCAAAATCTTTGTATATCCATCACACCAAAATAAGGGTATACATTTTAATTACATATCCAAAATATTCAAATTCATTTTTATATCATAACTGTCTATGTGTCATGCATCACTCCTCGTCTTTCATCGCTCAATAAACCGTATAATTCAGACACTCCTCTGCTCTAACTCCTTGGTCAGTCACTTGAACAATTTCCTCCATTACATTCCATACATTGCAAAGCCTAAACTATGAGCCTAAAGCTCAGTAAGTAGCATAACTATAAAATGCAATGCATGAGTATGCTATGTCGTTAAAACAATGCACAATATCATTCACGTTTCTTAGGTTCATATCTTCTTTATCTTTGGAAATATTACAGGATCTCAAGAACACTCCCTCCACCTACTTCAACTTCTACTGATCTTGGGCCTGGGCCCACTTACTTACTACTTGGAGTTCTCAGGCCTGTAATAATCATTTATTTTACTGTTTCTTATATTCAAGTTCTTAATTCACCGGAGACAAAATATAATTGGCGTCCTATACCACAAATCATATCTCGTTTACCTCCAACTACGTTGTAAAACCATGCAGGAAAATAGTTCATAGACATTTTGTAAAACTATGATGCATGACCATGTGACTATGAAAACATCACTTAAATCACATAACATAAAAATAAGCATACATCACCAAACATGTCATGAAAACAAACATGCAGCACACATCAAACATACATCCTAATTTTTGCAATGTAGTCCCACTTAAGGGCCAAAAAATATTAATACTAACTTACCTTAGCTGCTTTCTTGAATCAATCCACTTGAGCCCATTTTTAATCCAATAAATGACCTAAATATTTAAATCATATACGGATCAGAATTTGCATAAAGTCTTAACTTTCTATTCCAAATTCAAATGACTATAACTTCCTCGTTAATGATCCATTCCTAATGATTAAGGTGTCAAATTGTTCCTTAAGAAGTCTACTATAACTTCTTAGAAGACACCAAATTCAGAAAACTAACGTATGTTGACTTATGTGGACAAAACAAAGAGCATTCACTTATTGACGATTGGGTCGACCCAAACTATAAGGGGTCGACCCATGTCAACCAAACAGAGAGCTTGTCTTTTTAAATTTGAGAATCGGTCGACCCAAGCTGTAAGGGGTCGACCCAAACTCTCCCTAGTTTCCGTACACTGACTTCCGATGCCCATAACTTTGTCTACATATCTTCAAATTAAGTGATTCCAACGACTATGAATTACTCTAAGAGCCTACTGTAACTCTTATGAAGGACATAAACTCAAATTCGTGATTAAATTCGATCAAATCTAAAAAATCCTAACCTTGCGCATAATTAACCGATTTCACCGAAATTAACATGAAATCATTCATATTTATCCACCAACCCAACCAATACATCATATTATCCTTAATGAACCTAAAAGAAACTCAGAGAATAGAATAATACCTTGAACTTCAGCCTTCACGTATTTACTTGGGATTTTCTACTTCACCTCTAATGAAATAACTCACTTACTCACTCAAGGACGCCTAAACTCACCCTTTTTCTTCCTCAACACCTCTATTCTTTGAAAAATCTCACTCTCCTTTGAGCTTAGAGCAACAAAACGGGGGAAAATGGAAGAGGGTTCGTGGCTGGGAGAAAGATATGGCAGCCCATGCCTTTTATGTCCTTTATTAACTATAAACAATATTTCCTTCAAGTCCACCAATGAAAACTCTACATGTTTTGGTTGACTTTTCAACGGCATGTATGAATGTGTCGACCGCTCGTCAAATTGTGTCGACCCAATCTATTCCCGAGAGTCATTTGTGTCGACCGCTCGGTCCTGGGGTTGACCGGAAGTGTCAATTGTGTCGACCCTTTCTAAATCCTGGGGTCGACCGAAAACATACTAAAAGACTATTTTGTGTCGACCCCTCTTCGATTCTGGGGTCGACCGAAAGCGTTCAGGATGGTCCTATTGTGTCGACCCATCCTAAATCCTGGGGTCGACCGGGAGACAAAGTGTAGACCCCTCTTCGATCTTGGGGATGACCGAAAGCATTATAATTGTGTCGACCCCTCTCTAATCCTGGGGTCAACCGAAATCATTCATTGTGTCGACCCCTCTTTGATCCTTGGGTCGACCGAAACTTCCATTTGTGTCGACCCCTCCTAAAACCTAGGGTCGGCCGGATCTTACTTGAAGGTAATCCTTTAGTGTCTCTTACTTCATTACTTTACTTAATCCTAGCAACCATCAAACAATGGACTTCAAACAAACACCAATCAAACCCAAACACTTGGGGCGGTGCACGGTGTATCATAATCGTAACCAACATTCATAAAGAAAAATCTTAAACTTTTTCATTTTAAAATCATAATTCTTAAAATAAACGAGGGTTGTTACATTGTACCCTCCTTAACAAAAATTTTGTCCTCAAAATTTAGACTTCAAACATCTCTGGACATTTTTCCTTCATTTCTTGTTCTCTTTTCCCAGGTAGCTTCTTTCAAGTTATGATTTTGCCATAGAGCTTTCACCAATGAGATTTGCTTGTTCCGCAACACCTTTATCTTAGTAACCAGTATTCTTGTTGCATGCTCCTCTGTTTGTTGTAGGCAATCCGACTACAAAATCCTAAGTAACCAAAATATTTCCTACATTTTTCTTCATTATTTCATTCAAAGTTACTGTCTCTTCTTCTTCGTAACCTTTTAATCACCCCCTTCAATCCCAATTGCATTAAATAACTCAACTCTCTATTCCTCCTCCTTTTGATTTGATTGACACATCTCTTCATATCTCATCATCAAATCTCAACTACTCTACCTATACAAACCCTTCATCTCTCTCTAATCTAAGATCCCAGCTAAAATTACCAAAGTCACTTCATCTTTCTCCAATCTAACAGCAATCCTTCTTTCCATTCATTAATCAATCATCATTCAAACACAACTCACATTCTATCATTTTCTAAGTCATTCAATTGTATTAAACTATTGATTTATTTTCGTCCTTATATTTGTATCCCAATTTAACCTTTGTTCAGCCTCAAACATTCAACTTTTACATTCAAACCAAAACTCCCTATACCATTTTCATTTCTTCACTTAATTGGGATCCATATGAACTTTTTCGACATCGATGTGAGACCTACCTGGTATAATCCTTGCATAGTTGAAAATTCTCAATTTGTATGCTGCTTTTTCAATCTCAGTTATAATCAAGACAGGTCCAATAGCTTTTGGGATGAGTCTTCCTCAACCAAACTTGAGTCCTGTCTAAGCTAGCATAGCCCTCATCTTGGTCTCGTGACATTCAAATCCTTTTCCTAATAATGCATGTCAATCCCTAAGATGGTTGTAATATATTTGGATCATATAATTCGCTTCTCTAGTGTTATCTAGTATGAGTAATTTACACTTCTCATCATACTTCACCTTATAAAGGTTGTACTAATTGTAGCTTGGTAGTAATGAGTGTAAGTAAACTTTGCTAAGGGCAACAACTTGCTCTACGACACTTTGAAACTTTAACACTCATGCTTTCACTGTGTCTTCTAAATTTAGGTTGCCCTTTTGATTCGTCTACCGGTTCGGGGATGAACCACCGTTCATATTTCTAAACTTTTCTCATGGTCTTTCTAAAACGATGGAGATTGATATTCCAACTAATCTTACTATGTTTTAGATGTGCATCTCCACATGCTTGTCCCAAATGTTTGAAACATTCAACTTGTTACGTCCATAAAACTACTGGTGCATTTGTTACCCTAACAGATATCTTCCAAGAACTCATAATGTTTATATTCTTCATGAACGTCATCTAGAAATATCGTTCATTTTGATCGAACAAGTTGTCAATCTCTGATGACATACACTTATCCCTTATCGTTAGCTTACTTAATTTCCCCGTCCTTGAATTTGTTCTTGGTTGTTACTTTTTCATTTAGGAATAGTTTCTCACTAGACGCCCTATTCTCTTTGCATTTAATAAATTGTCATGTGCCGATAGCACATTTTCCAAAATGCTTCCTTTAAGTCTATGGCATAACTTGGCTTGAGAAGAACCTTAAACTTACTTTTTGCAAATCATCATGACATATTAAATTATTTCCCAAACTACATGATTCTTATCATGTCTATTTCTTCTTTCAAAGTGACGTGAACTATTCCCACTAAAAGATCCATGTCTTGGATTTACCTTCATAAATCGAGTCTCATTTTTTGTGCCTTTCAGATGATTCTGTTTGTCTGTGTCTAATATACTCCTGAGATGTCAACCAGTCATCAGCTGAACAGATTTGTGTTGATCGTATGTCCTCTTAGTATTCCAGTTTTTTTCATTTTAAATCTTGTTTCCCTTGTCGAATTGATAGCAAGAACGTCTTTGTCAATGGGGAATAAATCGTGGTAGTTTATTGAAGCCTCATACTCACCAGACATATTCATTCTATAATTAGTAGCTCTTACTTCTTTTTCGTGAGAATATTTACTTCCAACTAATTTTTCAACATCTCTCTATTGAAGTAAATCATAACCCTCTGTTGATTGCAACTAATCCATGTTTTTTATGATTTGGTTCATGCATGGCTACATGATGACTAGAAAGTTCATTGTGAAACTTCAATTTTTCTTTTCTTCCATAGTCATGCTCACTTGAGACATGAGAATATTGATAATTTTCTAAACGAGGCATTCTGTAATCTTGCGACATCTTACCTACCACTTTAACATGGTCATCCAAAACATCTACAAATCGACCATCTTGCTTCACTGAAGTTCTTGCTCTGCCCAAGTCGCTGTAATCCCAAAATATAATTCCTAGTATATGTAGGATGCCTCTCCATCATACCACCTCTTCCTTGACTTGCATATGACCCTGTTATGTCTTGTCTCTCCACAGTTGTGTCCATAATTATAGGTTCTCAATACTCATCCTCGCTATGCTCAAGACCATAACCCATTTCAGTATGCAAGTGAGTCATTTCATTTAAGCTCCCTTGAGTATGTTCATGAGCATGATTTGTTGTTCTGCCTAGTTTAGAGTAAAGATAATCTTCATGCTCATTCCTAGGACTAAAAACACCTCGTTGATGATAATCAGCACCTCTTATTTCTTTCATCAGAATCTACTAGCCTTGGCTTATATTCGTCACTCCTCAACATTCACGACAAGATGCATTCCTTTCTTTCAGCTTTCACGAATTTACTTGGGATTTTCAACTTCACCTCTCTTGAAATAACTCACTTACTCACTCAAGGACGCCTAAACTCACCCTTTTTCTTTCTCAACACCTCTCTTCTTTGAAAAATCTTACTCTCCTTTGAGCTTAGAGCAACAACACGGGGAAAATGGAAGAGGGTTCGTGGCTAGGAGAAAGATATGGCAGCCCATGCCTTTTATGTCCTTTATTAACTATAAACAATATTTCCTTCAAGTCTCCTAATGGAAACTCTACATGTTTTGGTTGACTTTTCAACGACATGTATGAATGTGTCGACAGCTCGTCTAATTGTGTCGACCCAATCTATTCCCGAGAGTCATTTGTGTTGACTGCTCGGTCCTGGGGTCGACCGAAAGTGTCAATTGTGTCGACCCTTTCTAAATCTTGGGGTCGACCGAAAACATACTAAAGGACTATTTTGTGTCGACCCCTCTTCGATCCTGGGGTCAACCGAAATCGTTCCGGATGGTCCTATTGTGTCGACCCCTCCTAAATCCTGGGGTCGACAGAAAGCATTATAATTGTGTCGACCCCTCTCTGATCCTGGGGTCGACCGAAATCATTCATTGTGTCGACCCCTCTTTGATCCTGGGGTCGACCGAAACTTCCATTTGTGTCGACCCGTCCAAATCCTGGGGTTGACCGGTTCTTACTTGAAGGTAATCTTTTAGTGTATTTAACCCAACTTACTTCATTACTTTACTTAAACCTAGCAACCATCAAACAATGGACTTCAAACAAATACCAATCAAACCCAAACACTTTGGCCGGTGCACGGTGTGATACACCCTAGAGAGAGTATTCTTCTTCCAATTATTCATAATCGTAACCAAAATTCATAAAGAAAAATCTTAAACACTTTCAATTTAAAATCATAATTCTTAAAATAAACGATGGTTGTTATAGGGAGAGTAAGATTAAGAAAGAAAAGAGAGGTAAGGTGGAAAAACTCTGAAGCTTTCGTGAAGACTGAAGTCCAAGGTAATTTTCTATCCTCTGAGTTCCTTTTAGGTTCAGTAAGGATAATATGATGGTATTGGTTGAATTGATGGATAAAAATGAAGGATTTCATGTAGATTGTTAGAAAATCAGTTGATTGTGTGCAAGGTTAGAGTTTTTGCGATTCGGTCAAATTTGCGATTCGACCCCTTATAGGTTGGGTAGACCGATTCTCAAATTAAAAACACACGGTCTCTGTTTTGTCGACATGGGTCGACCCTTTATAGGTTGGGTCGACTGATTCGGGGTTCAAACAGTGAATGCCCTTTGTTTTGTCCGCATAAGTCGACATGCGTTAGTTCTGTGAAATCGGTGTCTTCTAAGAAATTATAGTAGACTCCTTAAGGAACGATTTGACACCTTAATTATCAAAAATGGATCATTATCAAGAAAGTTATAGTCATTTGAAGTTGAAATAGAAAGTTAAGATTTTATGCAATTTATGATCCTTATATGATTTATATGTTTAGGTCATTTATTGGATTAAAAAGGGATTCAAGTGGATTGATTCAAGAAAACAGCTAAGGTAAGTTAATGTTGCATGTGATTGGCCCTAAGGGGACTACATTTCCATCATCCGAGCCATTACACTATTTCACCGAGCCATCTCCACTTTCTCTCGACCATTCACCATATTTCTCATCACCATACGCTTCCGCAACCCAACTCTATAATTCGCACGAGTCATTTTCCAGTTTGCCGCACGCAACCCCAATCTGAGCCCCGCGTGCGCGCATTCTTCCGATATAGGTGCGCCGACCCCCAAGGAAGACACATCATCTTGGTATCAGAGCAAAGGTACAATTTTCCATTCCCCCACAAATTTCCGCAAAATTTCTCATGATGACACAAAGCGGTGCCGTTCACAACGCCGACCGCGATCAAGCTACGACGAGTAAACAAACTATGTTCTCCGAACCACGAGAACCCGAGCACGGCACTCAAGAGCAGCTTGATGCAATTAATCGTAGGATGGACGCTATGCTAAAAAGGCTCGACGATATAGCTGAGCAAAATCGAGCGCAACCCGCGCAACGACGCACGCTGCCACTGAGGCGAAGACATGGACCCGGCCACCACCGAGAGCAACATCATGACTCGGGCGGGTCTGATGAGGAATACTTTCCCGACCACCAATCAGATCGGGATGAAGAATGGAGGTTGCCGAAATTAAATATTCCATCTTTTAATGGCGCCTCCAACAGAGATAAATTTCTCGATTGGGTTGAAAAGGTCGATAAAATTTTTTACCTTTACAACCATTCGGAGAAATTAAAGGTTCAATTGGCATCCTTGGAGCTTACGGATTATGCTAGTCTTTGGTGGGATAGCCTCCGTCTACAAAGGAGGAGAGACCGAGAAGGAGAGGTCACGACATGGCGAGCCATGAAGGACCGCATGCGGAAAAGGTTCGTCCCAAGCCATTACCGCCAAGAATTGTTCCTCCAACTACAAGGATTGAGACAGGATAATTAATCAGTGGATGAATACCTTACGAATTTTGAAACCCTTCGGATTCGGTGTGACTTTGCCGAACCCGAGGAGCAAATTATGGTGCGGTTCACCCGAGGCTTGCATCGAGACATTGGCGATGTAGTAGAGCTACAACCTTTAGAGTTGTTTGATACACTCATTCAGATGGCTCTAAGGGTGGAGAGACAACTAAAGCGGAAGGGCAAAGCCGTGAGCCAACGAAGCCTCCAACACCGTACCGGCCCGCGCCAAGGACAGAGGATCGGGGCACGGCGCCTAAGCCGTGGGCCGCAAAGCGAGACATGGACGCCAAACCACAAGACTCGGTAGGCGAGCAGCCAAGGACCCGAGAAATTTAGTGTTTTAAGTGTCTCGGACGCGGTCACATAGCCGCTCAATTTCCAAATCACCGTGTCATGACCATTCTCGAAGAGAACGAGGAGGTCGTGAGCGAGGACGAGCCGGCCACGGAGGCCGAGGATGAACCGGCCCCGGCCGAGGGAAAAATGTGCCACGCCTAAGATGTGCCAATTTTATTAATGATCCGACGTGTCCTCTCAACTCAGCCGCAACAAGAGGAATATCAACGGGAAAACCTTTTCCATAGCCGATGCTTGATCAAAGGCAAGGTTTGTTTGTTGATAATCGATGGCGGGAGTTGCACTAACGTCGCGTCCCGTGACCTTGTCGAGAAGCTCACGTTGACCACGACCGAGCACCCGACACCGTACAAGCTGCGTTGGCTTACCGACCGTGAGGATGTCCGGGTCACCAAACAAACTTGGATAGAATTTGCGATCGGTAACTACAAGGACACAGTCCTATGTGACTTGGTGCCGATGAGCGCCACCCATTTGCTGCTCGGCCGACCGTTGCAATTTGACCGGTACGTGTTACACAACGACCACTCAAAAAAATATACGCTCAAGATGAATGGGCGTAGCATCATATTGGCTCCCATGACACCAGAGCAAATTGCCAAGGATGAGGCCGAAAGGAAAGAGGCGACGGCCAAAGCGACCCTTTTTATGGGCCGAAAAGAATTGAAGCTCACCGTCAAACAAGAGGGTCCGATCATCATGCTTCTACACCGGGAGCTTGAAATTGAAGGAGAAAAGCACATTCCCAAGATAGTGCAACCTCTCCTCGAGCAATACCGAGATGTGTTCCTGGAGGAACTTCCCAAAGGCTTACCACCGCTTCGCGGGATTGAGCACCATATAGATCTCCAATCGGGAGCCACATTACCTAACCGGCCACCGTACCGCCTCAACCCGGATGAAAGCAAGATCTTGCAAGAGCAAGTACAAGAACTCCTTGCTAAGGGGTATATACGGGAGTCCTTGAGGCCGTGTGTGGTCCCGACACTTTTGGTGCCAAAGAAAGACGAGAGCCACCGCATGTGTGTTGATAGCCGAGCCATCAACGACATTACCATCAAGTATCGGTTTTCGATGCCACGGCTCGATGACTTACTAGATGAACTTACCGGTGCTAAGTTATTTTCCCGAGTAGACCTTAAGAGCGGCTACCATCAAATCTGGATGCGCGAAGGCGACAAGTGGAAGACGGCCTTCAAGACATGGTACAGTTTGTTCGAGTGGCTCGTCATGCCGTTCAGACTCACCAACGCACCGAGCACGTTCATGCGCCTAATTAACCACGTGATCCGAGAATATTTGGGTAAGTTTATCATTGTCTATTTCGATGATATTCTTGTTTATAGTGCGGATGTACCGAGCCATTTGGACCATTTGTAATGGCTCTTTATTTTATTGTGGCGGACCAAGCTATTCGGCAACCGCAAGAAGTGTGCCTTCGCCCAAAGGCGCATACACTTCCTCGGCTTTGTGCTATCCGAGGATGGTGTAGAGGTAGACGGCGAGAAGATTAAGGCCATCCGAGAATGGCCAACACCAAAAGGTATCTCGGACGTTCGAAGCTTCCACGGGCTCGCCAATTTCTACCGGCGGTTTATTAAGGGGTTTAGCACCATTATGGCACCTATAACCGAGCTCACCAAGAAAGGGAAGGAATTTGCATGGTCAAAACATTGTCAAGCGAGTTTTGATCACATCAAGGCACGACTTTGCAAAGCGCCCGTCCTCACCCTTCCGGACTTCACAAAGGCCTTCAAGGTGGAGTGTGATGCCTCAGGAATGGGCATTGGAGTGGTCTTGATGTAAGAGGGCTGCCCGATTGCCTATTTTAGCGAGAAGCTTAAAGGTGCGACTCTAAATTATTCTACATACGACAAGGAACTTTATTCCTTGATACGAGCCATCAGAGTATGGCAACATTATTTATTGCCGAGGGAATTCATTATCCACACCAACCACCAAGCTTTTAAATTCATTTAGGGGCAAGGAAAGCTAAATAGAAGACATGCAAAGTGGATTGAATTCTTGGAGAAATATCCATACATCATCAAGTATAAAAAAGGGGACACGAACGTAGTGGCCGACTCCTTATCACGAAGGAGCGCCCTTTTCACCGAGCTAAAGGTTAGATTTTTTGGTTTTGATTGGATGAAACTTGGGTATAAGGATGACCCGGATTTTGGCCCACGTTTTGAGGCTACAATTAAAGGCGAATTAACGGGTTATCATGTGACCGATGGATACCTCTTCCGCGGTGGATGGATTTGCATCCCGAAAGGAAGCATCCGTAAAGACATGGGAGATGCTCAAGGAGCATTTTTATTGGCCACGTCACCACTTCGTGGAACGATGCACGGTGTGTAAAAAGGCCAAGACCCGAACCTTGGCCCAAGGATTATACTTGCCACTCCCAGTACCAGATTACCCGTGGCAGGCACTTAGTATGGACTTTGTTCTCGGCCTTCCCCAAACTAACCAAGGCAAAGATGCAATTATGGTGGTAGTCGACCGGTTTTCAAAGATGGCCCATTTTGTGGCATGTTCCAAGAAGCCCAAAGCTCTGGTAATTGCCAACCTCTTTTTCAAGGAAGTGGTCCAGCTACATGGGATGCCGCAGTCGATCGTGTCCGACCGAGACTCGAAGTTCCTTAGCACCTTTTGGAGGACTTTGTGGGCACGGCTCGGAACGAAATTATTATTTAGCACGGCATTCCACCCGCAAACCGACGGCCAAACCGAAGTGGTCAATCGATCACTCGGCGCTTTACTACGGAGTGTCGTGGACACCAAGGTCACGACATGGGACATCCGCTTACCATTCATCGAGTTCGCCTACAACCGATGTCGGCATAGTACCACAGGCATGACACCATTCGAGGCGGCATTTGGATTTAAACCATCAACACCGATGGATTTGCTACCATTACCGAGCCAAGAGCATACGAATCCCAACGGCCACGCCAAGGCCGAGATGGTTCTTAAGTTGCATGAGAAAATTAAGAAGACCATCAAGAAGAAAAATGTCAAGTATGCCGTCGCGGCAAATAGAGGCTGCAAAGAGAAAATTTTTCAAGAAGAAGACTTGGTTTGGCTAAAGCTGCGTTATTTGAAACATAAGCACGCCAAATTATTGCCTAGAGCCGAGGGTCCTTTTCGGGTGGCCGAGAGGGTCAATCCGAATGCTTACAAGATTGAATTTTCGGGCGAGCATGGCATTACTAATACCGTCAACGTCAAAGACTTATCTCCTTATTTAGATGCGGACGAAGATGAAGAAGAGATAGATTTGAGGGCAAATCCTCAAGTACCCCGGAAGGATGATGTGCAACCGGAGCACATCATGGACACGGACCTGACAAGAACGGGAGATTTTACTAACTTAGTTGTTTATTTTGCAGGAAATATAGCCTCGGAACTACCTTCCGAGCACGATCGGGAACAACCTAAGGTCTCGATCACATGGTGTCCAAAAACGCCGGCCATGACGCACCAACCCATGACACGGCTGAGGCTCTCGACCAAGACACGCCCGGCACCCAATGGACGCCTCACAAACTCGACCCGACGACCAATGGAGACACGGTCATCGGCCTTGCCGAAGTCCACTAGGGCTTCGGCCCATTGGAATAAGTGACCGACATGGGAGAATGCTCTATCCAAATCCCACGGATCAAGTGTTCAACCATGGGCCCTATTTTCGGTCACACTTAGTTTATTTCTCTTCAGCCAACAATTAGCCTTAGAAAAGGAAGAGAAGACATCCCAAGAAGAGGAGCGCTCATTTCATAAGCAAAGGCCCACTAAGGACCGCCTCGGCGGAACATTGACTGACCCTCGGTCAAGCATCGGCCCACCTTCGGCCCACTAGAAGACCTTGGCCAAATTCTATCGGCCACTTTACTTAAAATCCTTAAGTATTTTGGTTATTTCGTCAAGGAAAGGACAAGGTTCAAATTGGCACTGACATATCTCTAAATGTCCGAAGATCTTCAATCGGGCGCGCACATGACCGTTCGATCAAGGCCACCGGCGAACCACATAGGATTTTCATCCACAAAATCTGAGATCAAGAAGTTGAATCTTCAGAGGATCTTCAAGTAACAAATTTGCTTAACAACCGCGAGGATCCCACAACATCCGAGATCGGATCAACCTACAGTTCGGTCTTTTCGAACAATCGCGCACATGCACGGACTATGGCCGGACAACCAAAGAACCAGACCGCGTGACACATTATGTTGACCACCGAGGGAACTTTAGAAGCCCCGGATCCAGATTGGCTCGAGCCAATCTTTCATTTGTTCAGAGCTCTGCCCACCCGACGCACCCTCTCGGTCAACCACGGTCATCCTCGGTCAAGACTCAAAGCCGACCGTGCCAAATCTATTGAACCGAGCCTAAAGTCAACCAAAGCCTTCCTCAAGCTAATCCAAGACGTTCAAGTCATCCAAGGGCTTAGCTTGTCTTTCTTAGCTTTTATCTTTTACGTTTTTAGTATTTAAGTGTAACACTTACACTTTAATGAGAGAGAGAGAGAGAATTTTAGAGTAAAATTGTGCATTGCACCTTCTTCCTAACTAGTCGAAGCTCCCTCCGACGTATACTTCTTTGGTGAGTCATATCAGGCCAAGAACGTCAACCCTCTTACGTACGATCGGTGAGTCATATCCAAGTGCGGGTGAGGTCTACCGAGGAGAACACTTTGATTGCTCAAGTGTTCAAATTGTCGAGCCACCTTCAAACCAAAACTCTCACGAGTCCATTTCATTCCCCGAGCTATCAATCCATCCATTGCCCGATTTCACCTCTTTTTCCATCATCTGAGCCATTACACTATTTCACCGAGCTATCTCTACTTTCTGTCGACCATTCACCATATTTCCCATCACCATACGCTTCCGCTACCCAACTCAACAATTCGCACGAGACATTTTCCCGTTTGCCGCACGCAACCCCAAACTGATCCCCACGTGCACGCATTCTTCAGATAAAGGTGCGCCGACCCCCAAGGAAGGCACATAAGTGCCTTGTTTGATGATTGATTAATTTTTGGTGTTAGAATAAAGATACATGTTTAGAATGCTTGCAATGTTTGAATTATATATTTTATTGCATGTTAACATGTTCATGCATTTTAATTGTTCATGCATCAAGGTTTTAAGAAAAATACGAAAATGATTTGCATGCATGATTTTCACGATAATATGCAACTGGTCGTTGAGGGAGGAGCTCGAGTTAGACTGCCTCGAGGGAGGCCAAATGGTGTCTACTCTCTCCCGTGGTACCTTNATAAAGTTAAATAAAAGTCTTCCACTGTGTTTTATTTCAAGGATTTCAAATTGATAAGTTTTACCTTAAATTGTCTAAAGTGAGTACATGTGTTTTACAAAAAAAAATAAAAAAATTTAGCAAGGGAAAAATGGGACGTTACACCCTTAACCCTAAACAAAAAACTCAAAACACAAAACTAAAGAGTCGAAACCCAAAACTCAAAACCTGAAGCACAAACTTTGAAAACAGAATTCTTAAAACCAAAACTGAAAAATTGAAACCAAAACCCAAAACCTATAACCCAAAACTTGAAACCTGAAACACGGAACCAAAAACCGGATACTCAAAAAAAACAAAAATAAAAACTTGAAACACGATATCCAAAACCAAAAACCCAAAACCGAAAACTCAAAACCAGAACCCCAAAACCTGAAACACGAAACCAAAAACCTTAATCCCGAAACCAAAACTCCAAAACCCGAACGCCAAAACAAGAAACCTGAACTTCGAAACTCAAAACCCAAAACCCAAAACCCAAAACATGAAACCAAAAAGACAAAACCCAAAACCTAAAACCTAAAATAAGAAAGCTGAAACTAAAAACTCAAAAGCCAAAAACCCAAAACTCGAACATGAAACCTGAAAAAAAAAAACCCAAACCCTAAAACCCAAACACAAAACCTGTAATCTGAACCCCGAAACTCAAAACCCAAACCCCGATACCCAAAACCAAGAATCCTAAACCTGAAACCTAAACCTAAACACCAAAATTCAAAACCGTCGAACCCAAAACCCAAACCCTAAGCCTGAACCTGAAACTAAAAACCCAAAACCCAAAACCCAAAACTATAAATTCGAACCCGAAACTCGAAACTCATAACCTTAACAACGAAACCTCAACCTAAAAATCCAAAACTTAAAACCCGAAACCAGAAATTCAAATTCAAACCTCGAAACCCAGAACCAAAAAACCAAAACCCGAACACTGAACCACGAAACCCAAAAACTGAAACCCCAGAACGTAACCTTGAAATCCGAAACCCAAAACCATAAACCCAGTACCCAAAACCCAAAAACCCAAACCCCAAAACTTGAACTCCAAAATCAGAAAAGAACCCTTAATTCAAAACTCAGACCTGAAACACAAAACAAAACTCTAAAACCCTAAACCTGAAACTCAAAACTCAAAACTTCAAACTTGAAACCGGAACCCCAAAACCCAATACTAGAAACTTACAACTCAAAAACCTGAAACCCAAAACCCAAAACTCAAACTCCGAAACCCGAAAAAAAACACTGAATTTGAAAGTCAAACTTGAAACATAAAACTCGAACCCCAAAACCAAAAACTCAAACCCCAAAACTCGAAACCTGAAACCTAAAACCCAAAAATCGAAATGTAAAATCAAAAACCCAAAAACCCAAAACTCGAACCCCGAAACATTAAACAAAAAACCCAAAACTTAAACCCAAAACTTAAATATATATAAAAACAAACTCCGAAACCCAAACCCAAAAATCGTAAACCAAACCACAAAACAAAAAACACAACACCTGAATTTGAACCTCGAAATTTAAAACACGAAACCTAAACTCGCGAAACCCATATCCCAAAACAAGAACCCCAAACCAAAAACTCGAAAAACAAAACTCAAAAGCCAAAAACCAAAACATGAAACCAAAAATCTCAAGCCAAAAACCTGAAATCCGAATATGAAACTCGAAACCCAAAACCTGAATGCTGAAACAAAAAAACCCAAACCCAAACATTGAAATCCAAAACCCAAAACATGAAACCCGAATTCAAACATCAAAACCCAAAACGTGAACCCTGAACTCTTAACCCAAACCTTGAACCCTGAAATCTGACAAACTAAAACCCAAGACTCGAACCTTGAATCCTGAAACCCGAACCCCAAAACCCAATACCCAAAACTCAAAACTGGAAACATAAACTCCAAAACATGAAAAACGAACCCCAAACTTAAAACATGAACCCTATATCACAAAAACCGAAAACCGAAACCTGAAACCTATGACTCAAATTAAGAAACCCGAAAAGCAAATTTAGAACTCGAAACCTGAAACCAAAAACATGAACCCTGAAACCTTCAACCCAAAACCTGAACTTTGAAGCCAAACTGAAACCCAAAATTTGAAACAAGAAACCGAAAACTGAAAACCCAAACTTGACCTCGAAATCCAAAACATAAAAACCGAAATCCAAAACCTGAAACATGAGACCTAAAACTCAAAACCATGAACTAGAACCCTGAAACCCAAAACCAAAAACCGGAACCCCAAAATAGGAAACCCAAAACCAAAAACCTAAAAATGGAACCCCCGAGACCCAAAACTAGAAAACTTAATCCCAAAACAAGAAAACCTAAAACTCGAAACTCAAAACCCGAAACCTGAAAGCAGAAAACTTAAAAGAATTCAGAACTAGAAACCTCAAACCCAGAACACGAAACCTTCAACCCTAAACCTAAAACCGGAAACCCGTAATCTTAACTTCAGAACCTGAATTTTTAAAACCAAAACATGAAGCACTAAACCCAAAACCTTACATGAAACCCAAAACCTGAAACTCAAAACCCAGAACCCGAAACACTAACCAATACCTGAAAACAGAACCCAAAAACCTGAAACCCGACACAAAAACTTAAAACCCGAAACATGAATCGCGAAACCTAAAACTTAAACAACACCTGAAAACTGAAACCAAATCCCTAGATCCTGAAACCCAAAACTCAAAATCAACCCCCAAACACAAAACCCAAAACCAAAAATCCAAAACACGAAAAATGAAACCAAACAACCGAAACCCAAAACCCAATACTCAAAACCCAAAACCCGAAACCCAAAACTTGAAACCCAAAACCTAAAATGAGAAACCCAAAATTCAAAACGCAAAACCCGAATCCTAAAATCCAAAACTCAAAACCTGAGACCCAAAACACAAAACTCGAATCCGAGAACCTAAAACCCAAAACTAAAACCTTGAGACCTAAAACCCAAAACTAGAAAACTTAAATCTGAAACCCAAAACCCGAACCCTTCACCCAAACTTGAAAAATGAACTTTGAACCTAGAGACCCGACACTCAAACGCAAAGCCCTAAACTGGAAACCAAAAACGTAAAACCAGATACCTAATATGAAACATGAAATGCATAACTCAAAACTTGAAACCCAAAACCTGAAACTTAAAACTCATAACCCAAAACTTGATACTTACCCAAAAACTAAAACTCGTAACTCGAACCCCAAAAACTAAAATTCAATACTCAAAACTTGAACCCCAAAACATAAAAACCAAACCACAAAAGCAAAAACTCGAAACCTTAAACACAAAAATCAAAACATGAATCGAAAAACCTGAAAACCAAAAATCGGAACCCCAAAATCCAAAAACCAAAACATGAAAGACAAAACTCAAAACCCAAACCCCAAAACCCAAATCTGAATCCCAAAACTGGAAACTCGAACCCCGACACCCAAAACTCGAACCTTAAAACAAAAAATCAAAACCCGAGCTCTAAACCCAAAACCTGAACCTTAAAACCCGAAACCCAAAAATAAAAATCCGAAGCTTGAAACGTCAAACCCAAAACACGAAACCTGAAACTCAAAACCAAAAATCTAAAACTCAAAAGCCGTCCCCCAAAATGAAAAACTCGAAATCTGAACCCTGAACCCCAAAACCAAAAACTCGAACCCAGAAACTTGAAATCAAAAACTTGAAATTTAAAAATTTAAACCAAAAACCCAAAACCCGAAATGAGAACCCCAAAACCTAAAACCGAAAATCTAAAACATTAAATCATAAAGTTAAAACAAACCTGAAACATATGAAACCTAACACAAAACTCGAAACCCAAAACCCGAAACCTAAAACCTGAAACATATGAAACCTAAAACACGAAACAAAAAATCTAAACATGAATACCTAAAACCCGAAACCTATAACCAAAACTACCCAAAAACAAAAATCCCAAAACGCGAAACCCAAAATACAAAACCAAAACATGAAACCCAAAACATAAAACTCGAAATGCAAAACCTGAAACACAAACCTTGAAAACTTAAACCCGTAACCCGAACAACAAAAGCAAAAACCCAACACCCGAACCTCGATACCCAAAATACAAACCCTGAAACCCAAAACAATAGCCTAAATACCGAAACTTCAAACCCAAAACTCCAAAACATAAAACATGAAATCTTAAACCAGAAACCCAAACCCAAAAACCTAAAACTAGAAACCAAAAAACCAAACCCAAGACCCAAAACCTGAAACCAAGAATGAGAAAGCCCAAACTCAAAACCCAAACCCTAAAACCCAAAAACTCGAAACATGAAACCCGAAACAAAAAACCATAACCCCAAAACTCGAAACCTTAACCTCAATACCCAAAACCCAAAACATGAAACCTGAAACTTAAAACTCGAACACCAAAACGCAAAGCCCAAAAACAAAAATCCAAACCTAAACCACAAAACCCAAAACCCAAAACCCAAAACCAACACCCAAAAAGCAAACCCCAAAACCATAACCCTGAACACTTGTGATGAGAAACACGGGTATATCAAACCCGAGACCCTTCAACAATGAGGAAAAAGATACCTGGACCGCCTTTGAATCAAGTACGAGGAACTTGACCCCAATCAAATCTTGCCGACGGAACCTAAGTTATCAAACAAGGAGATTGACCCAGACCAAACTTGTCGGTAAGAACCAAAGCTATCAAATTTGATCTGTCAAAAATTAACTTGATGAAGATCGAGTTCTTCGCAAAGAACCAAAGAGAAAATCTCTCAAAAACACTCAAGGTGAATTAATCATAAAAGTTGTCTCCTATTACAATAGCTTAAATGCCTTTAAATAGTCTACACACTTTCTAAACTAACAACAAGTAAATTAGAAAATAGAAAGTAATTAGGAAACTTAATAAAATAAAAGAAAGAATTTTTGGAATTGTTGCAAGGCACTTTTGTTTCGGTAAGTTGTGTATTTTACAGGCAAACGACGTCCAATTTTTATGATCCAGCCCATTCCAAAAAGGTCTTGAAAGCAGCTACAACTATAATGAAGAAAATTTTTAAAATAACTATGGGAAGATTGTCGAATTTGCCAATATATTCTTGTTAGTCAAGTAAAAGTTTGCCAATATAAACTGCATGTACTTTCTTATTTCCTTTGTCCATTCAATATCTTTTATTAGGTTTGGGCTCTTGGGCTTGTGTGCTTGACTACCTTATATGATGTCAATAACTTCTTTTATACTTAACATAATAAGCATTTTATTCTGATGTTGAATAGATATTTTCATTTCAATTTCTTCCACTAAACAACCTAACGCTTCATGCATTTTCTTGGTTCTTGACCTTGTAATTGGGTCTCCAATTCCTCGCAATTGGTCTTTCTTCTTGAAATTGATTTGTGTCATCACTTGATCCGCATCACCTAGACCAAAAACTTGAAATCCGAAACTCAGAATCGAAAACCCAAAACCTGAACACCAAAAAACCAGTAACTCGAAAACCAAACTTAAACAAGAAACCCCAACCCCAAAATTCAAAACCCAAAACCTGAAACTCAAACCCTCAAACTAAAAGCCTAAAACCTGAACCATAAACTCAAAACTCAAAAAACGAAACTAAAAAGCCAAAACGTAAAATCCAAAACAATAAATTCTAAACTTGAAACCATAAATCCGACCTACGAAACTAAAAAGCCGAAACCTAAAACCCGAATCCAAAAATTCAAAACTTGAAAACATAAATCTGACCCAAAACTCGAAACACAAAACTTGAAACTTGAAACCCAAATTCAAAGCTCAAAAGCAAAAACCCGAATCGTGAACCTCAAAACTTAAAAACCTTGAAAACTTAAACCTGAAACCATAAACCCAAACCCAATACCAAAAACTTGAAACCTAGAATTAGAAAGCCAAACTCAAAACCTGCACCCCAAAACCCAAAATTTGAAACATGAAACCCGAAACAAAAAACCCAAACCCCAAAACCTAAACTCGAAACTTGTGACCTGAACCCCAAAACTCGAAACCCTAACCTCAATACCAAAAACCCGAAACCTGAAACTTAAAACTCGTAACTCAAAACTTGCAGCCCAAAAACTAAACTCCAAAATCTTTCAAAAACTAAAAAGAAAACCCAAACCCAATACCCAAAAGTCGAACCCCAAAACTCAAAACCCTAACCCTGAACCCTTAAACCCAAAACTTGAAATCTAAAACCCAAAACTCAAAACTCAAGATCTGAACACCAAAAAACCCGTAACTCGAAAACTAATCTGAAACCCAAAACCCCAAAATCATATTTGTATCTAATAATATTCTTGGACTAAGGTTTATTCAAATAATATCATTGATTAAGGAGAAAATCTAGTGAAGGTGACATATCCTTTAAGCATAAAGTGTAATTTTACTTACTATCATTTTTATGCAAATTTTCATAACCCTAGCTTTTTCATCTTTAACATTTATTTAAATTTTTTAATTATCTTAAAAGTAAGCAATTTTCTTTTCGGGTATTACACAAAAACCAAAACATGAAGCCTTAAACCTCAAGCCAAAAATCTGAAATTCGAATTTAAAACTCGAAATCAAAACGTGAACGCCGAAACCCAAAACCCAAACCTCAAAATTCAAAACTTGAAACATGAAACCCATATTCAAACCTCAAAACCCAAAACACGAACCTTGAACTATGAACCCAAACCTGAACTCTGAAATCTTACAAACTAAAACTCAAGACCCAAACCTTAAAACCTAAAACCCGAATAGCAAAACCCAATACCCGAAACCCAAAACTCCAAATCAAAAACTTAAACTCCAAAACATGAAAAAATGAACCCTAAACCTGAAACCTGAACCCCAAATCACAGAAACCAAAACCTGAAAACCGAGACTCAAATTCAGAAACCCGAAAAGCAAATTTATAACTCGAAACCCTAAACTAAAAACATGAACTCCAAAACCTTCTACCCAAGACTCCAATTCAAACCCGGAAACCGAAAACCTGAAACCGAAAACCCGAAACCGGAACCCGAAAATAGGAAACCGGAACCCGAAAACCTAAAAATCAAACCCTGAGACACAATACCCAAAACTAGAAAACTTAACCCCAAAACCTGGAAACTTAAAACTCAAAACCCAAAACCCAAAACCTGAAGGCCGAAAACTTAAACATGTAACCTGAAAAAAAAAAACATTAAACCCATCACCAAAACTCAAATTTGGAAACCCAAAAAGGGAATTCAGAACTAGAAACTGAAAACCTAGAACCCGAAACCTTCAATCCTAAACCTGAAACCCAAAACCCGTAATCTTAACTTCAAAACTTGAATTTTTAAAACCAAAACATGAACTTGAAAACAAAAACCCTAAACTGAAAACCTTACACTCAAAACCCAAAACTGGATACTTGAAACACGAAACACAAAACCTGAAACTCAAAACCCAAAACCCAAAACTTAGAAAGCTGAAATTTGAAAACTATAACTCGAAACTTGAACCTCAAAACCTAAAACCCAAGACTCAAAACTTGAACCCCAAAACATAAAACCAAACCCCAAAAGCCAAACTCGAAATCCAAAATGCGACCAAAAACCTTAAACAAAAAAACCGAAACATGAAAGCAATAACCTAAAACCCAAAAACCGAACCCCAAAACCCGAACCCCAAAACCCGAAGACTAAAACATGAAACACGAAACTCAAACCCTGAAACTCAAAACTTGAAACTCGAACCCTGACACCCAAAACCTCAACCAAACACTCAAACGCAAACCAAGAAACCTAAAACCCAAAACTTAAAACCAAAAATCCAAATTCAAACCTCGAAACCCAAAACCCGATCTCTGAACCTAAAACCTGAACCTTAAACTGCGAAACGTAGAAATCACAAACTGAAACTCAAAACGCGAAACCTAAAACACAAAACCTTAAACTCAAAACCAAAAACTTAAAACTCAAAACCCTGAACCCCAAAACAAAAAACTTGAACCCCGAAACCTGAAACCCAAAACTCAAAATTGAAAAATTTAAACCAAAAACTCAAAACCCAAAGGTAAAAATCTGAAACCGATAACCTGAACCCAAAAAACCTAAAACCTGAAACTCTAACATCAAAACATAAAACCCAAACATTTAACCTGAAACCAGAAATTTGAAACCTATACCTGAACACAAAAATCTGAACCCCGAAACTCGAAACCCAAATTTAAACCTTCAACCCTGAACTCGAAAAACAAACTTTAAACCTTGAGACCCAAAACGTTCCCTCAAGCCCTAAAGAAGAATCATTAAACCTTAAAACTAAAACCCCAAACTGAAACTCTAAACCTTAAACCCGAAACATAAATTTTAAACCTCGATAACTGAAACTGAAACCCCAAACCCTAAACCATATACCCAACACCAGAAACTTAAAACTTGAAACCTAAAACGTAAACCCAAAACCCAAAACCTGAACCCAAATTAAAACCTCAAAACCGAAAACCTAAACCATAAACCCAAAATGAAACCTTAAACACACCCCAACAACCCAAACCTGAACCTGTAACGAAAAAATCAAAACCCAAAATGAAACCTTAAACCCCAAAACCCAACAACCAAAACCTGAACCTGTAAGGAAAAAATCAAAACCTAAAATTCAAAACTCAAACTCTGAAACTCGTAAAATGAACCCTGAATTCGAAACCCAAAACCTGAGACCCAGAACCCAAACCCTTCAACCGAAAACCGAAACCCCAACCCCAAAAGCTAATACCCATTGCCAAAAACCTTAAACGCGTTATCAAAAACTTAAAACACAAAACAAAAACCTTGAAACCCAAAACTCAAAACCCAAATCTTGAAACCTGAAACTTTAAACCAAAAATACAAAACCTAAAACCCAAATCCTAAAACCCAAACCCAAAAACCAAAAACACACATCCCAAAACACAAACGCAAACTGAAACATGAAACCCAAAACATAAAACACAAAACACAAAACTTGAAACCTAAACCTTGAAAACTCAAACCCGTAATTTGAACAGCAGAACAAAAAACCCAACACCCGAAACTCGATCCTTGATACCCCAAACCCAAACCCTAAACTCGAAACTTAAAACCCAAAACCTAAAACCTGAAACTTAAAACCCAAAACTTGAAACTGAGAAACTGACCAACAAAACATCAAATTTGAAACCCAAAAACAAATTTCAAACTTCGAACCCAAAAAAAAATTTCAAACCTAAAACCCAAAACCCAAACTTTGAACATCGAGACCCAAAACTAGAACCCTAAACCCTAAACCAGAAACACAAAACCTAGAAACCAAAACCTGAAACCCGAACCACAAAACATGAAACCCAAAACATAGAACTCGAACCTTGGAAAGGTGTTAAAAAGAAATGGTGGAGAAGTCGAAATTGCAAACCACTACACACCCTCGACCGTATTTGCTTAAGTGGTTGAATGATAAGGAAGACATTAAGGTGACTAAACAAGCTGTTATTGAATTTCCTATTGGTGGATATAAGGACTGGGTACTTTGTGATGTAGTGCCTATGAGTGCCAGTCATTTGCTTCTCGGGAGGCCGTGGCAATTTGATCAAAAAGTTGTTCACGATGGCTACACGAATTTTTATTCATTCAAGCATGAAAGAAGACTCATCAAACTCGCACCCTTAAGCCCCGAGCAGGTGGCATTAGATGAGAGTTATAGAAGGGAGAAGACAGCCACTACAAACTTGTTTATGTCGAAGAAAGAACTAAAGAAAACAGTTTTGAGTGGTGAACCATTGATCCTATTAATGTTCAAGGAGAGGATGGAAGAACAAGCCACTTGTCCTAAGGCGGTCCAAGAACTATTGGAAAGGTTTGAAGATGTATTTCCTGAAGAATTAACCACTGGATTACCTACTCAATGATACTAAAGAGTTGAACAATCAGGTAGAGGAACTGTTAAAGAGGGATCACATTCGAGAATCCCTTAGTCCATTTGTTGTGCCTTCGTTGTTGGTTCCCAAGAAGGATGACACAATGAGAATGTGCATTGATAGCCGAGCAATTAATCAGATAACCATCAAATACCGTTATCCCATTCTGAGACTAGAAGACATGTTGGATGAGCTTAGTGGTTTCAGAATCTTTTCCAAGGTTGATTTGAAGTGTGGTTACAATCAAATTAGGGTAAGAGAATGGTACGAATGAAAAACCGCCTTTAAAACCAAGTATGGTCTTTACGAGTGGCGAGTCATGCCTTTTGGATTATCAAATGCCCCGAGCACGTTTATGAGATTGATGCACCACGTTTTGAGAGAATTTTTGGGAAAGTTCATAGTGGTGTACTTTAATGTTATCTTGGTATACAGTGGAGATATGTCGTCCCACGTGAAACACCTTCGGCTCTTGTTTGAAACACTAAGGAAAGTAAAGCTTTATGTGTAACATCCCATTTTTTTATTTATTAAAAAAAACACTGAAAAAACCATGGTAAAATTGTTTTCTTTTTCTTGAAATCTTTAATTTGTATAAATCATTTTCTTGAAAATACATAGGAAGTCATTAAGTAAATAGCAAACTCATTGTTACCATAATTAAAAACGCATTTCCAAAATGTGTTTATTCATACGTAGGGTTAGTTTACATTTGTAATTAACATTTCAGAAAACACATCTTAAAACATAGTACTTTCAAAATACATCAAAACTTATTTCCTTCGTTCATTCCCATGGGTCGTCGCTTAAAAGTGCATGAACGGCCCGAGCAAGCCTCCTCAACAGCATCACATCATGTGGTGAAAACTAAGTTTTTCACCTTCGTTTTCATCACCTACATAACAAAGCTTATTCTAATGAGCTTAAGGCTCAATAAGAAATCATATAAAGTGACATGCATAACATGAGCGTGGTTTTGTAAAACATGCATATTCATTTCGTTCTTTATTGCGTTATTCTTGTTTATCAATCTAGGTTTCCACCTCGTGGTTCTACCCAGTCCTTGTGACCGAGCTTTCAACCTCGTGGTTCTACCAGTCATTCGGCTTTCCACTTCGTGGTTCTACTTCGTCCTCGTGACCGAGCTTTCCACCTCGTGGTTCTACCTCTTTCATTCGTTACGTATATTCATGCATAGAACTTTGAGGATTTTTAGAACAAAAGTTAGCACAAATGGGTTCCTCCCATCCCACCCTCGCCATTCGATTGGGTGACGTTTGAAAACATGCATGGAAAACATTTTCGTTCTTTTTGTAAGCCATGATGCATGAAAATGGCATACGTGCACAGCTTGACATTATAGCATAAACATAAAGCATGCATAAAACATCTCCCAATCAACATAAACAAACGTATCCAAATGAAGATAATTGTTATCTTTTAAGTATACTAACATAAACTTACTTCATTACTTTACTTAAACCTAGCAACCATCAAACAATGTCAAACAAACACCAATCAAACCCAAACACTAGGGCCGGTGCACGGTGCAATACACCCAAAACAGAGTATTCTTATTCTACTTATTCATAATCGTAACCAATTTGCGTTCACTTTTATTTGTTTCTAATTATACAACCTTAATCCTACTATCTGTGATGTAGTCCCCGAAGGGCCAAAGACATACAAGATTCACTTACTTTGATTCCAAGCTACAAAATACTCCTTATTTCCTTCACTTTCTTTACTTGATTCCAAACAACCTTAACATCACAAATATGCTTACATTAGAATTTCCAGAATTTACCCTGTTTTTCTCCCATATTACAACAGCCATAACTTAAGTTATCAAACTCCAATTCTTATGAATAAGTAACCGAAATCGCCCTTAAGGTGTCTACTGTAATTCATTAAAAGACTTTAAATTCAATTTTGTAATCAACAATCTTATAAAATCCGTATCTTTAAAATCGGACATATTAATCTTGCTTTTGTATGGAGATGGTAACACCTTGTTTTTTATGCCATTTCCATTAATCAAAACCAAACTCGAACTCTTATAACTTCAATATAGGGTATAGAAATACACTTAAATCAACCAAAATCATACCTTAGCCCTAACTTTTTGCTCCTCCTTCTTGTTATTTAAACACAAAACACACTCGATTTGCACCTCTTACACTAAACTTTCAACTTCAGCTCAACCTTATGTTTCCCTTCATAAGAAACTTGAGAGAATTTAGGGATAATAATGAAAATTTCGTGCATCAAATGTCAAATTAAGGTGAAGAGGTAAACATGAGGTGAAGAGGCAAAGCATGAGGTGGAGAGGCAAACATGAGGTGAAGAGGCAAGCATGACGTGAAGAGGTAAGCATGAGGTGGAGAGGCAAGCATGAGGTGGTGTGGCAAGCATGAGGTGGAGAGGCAAGCATGAGGTGGCTTCACCAAATCTTCTCCTCCAACACTTAACTCACTTGTCACATACTCTAACCTTACTTCTTATTTCTTTAAGCATTCCTTTCAAAGGCGTATTTTAACACACTATCAACAATACTTCGTGATGCACTTATCAAGATTTAACAACGTAATTTACATTTATAATAACTAAGGTACTTAAATGGCTCGGGTGTTACATTATGGAAACTTGAAGAAGTGTACATTTCAGCCAAGACAAAATTTACTTCCTTGGATTCATTATCTCTAAGGATGGTATTCAGGCCGATGAAGCCAAGGTAGAAGCCATCAAGGAACAGACCGTGCTTAAGAATATTTCAGATGTGAGAAGCTTCCATGGCCTCGGGTCATTTTATAGGCGTTTTATTAAGGAATTTAGTGCTATTGTGGCTCCCCTTACCGATTGCACTAAAAAGGGGAAGGAATTTCTTTGGTCACCTGCTTGTCAAGCAGCTTTGAGATGATTAAAGAGAAGTTGAGCAATGACTAGGTATTGGAGCTCTCATCATGCAAGAGGGCAAACCATTGGCCTATTTCAGTGTGAAACTCAAGGGTGCAGTTTTGAACTACTCTACTTATGATAAAGAATTTTATGCGGTAATAAGAGCTTTAGAGGTGTGGCAGCATTATTTTCTCCCGAAAGAATTCGTAATTTGTATTGATCACTTGGCTCTCAAGCACATTAAGAGCCAGCACAAACTAAATCAAAGACATGCTAAATGGGTAGAATTCTTTGAGAGATTTCCTTATATAATCAAGTACAAGAAGGGAGAGACGAATGTGGTAGCCGATGCACGCTCGAGAAGGTATGTATTAATTACAGAATTGAGCACAAAATTTTTTGGTTTCGATTGGATAAAAGGAGTTTATGAAGGAGATGTGAATTTTGGTTAAATTTATGATAAATGTAAGCAAGAGATTCTGAATGGATATTATGTGATCGAAGGGAAGGGAGGTAGGCTTTGCATACCTAGCATTAGCCTAAGGGAGTCGTTGATTAAAGAAGCGTATAGTGGCAGACTTGCTATAGCCACTTTGGGGAGAAGAAAACTCTTGAAGCTTTGAAGGAACATTTTTTTTGGCAAATCTCCTAAAAGACGTGCACCGAGTGTTAGAGAGGTTCATTGTGTGCAAGAAAGCCAAGAGTAAAGTCCTACCTCAAGGGCTTTACTTACCTTTGCATATTCCTAATCTTCCTTGGAAAGAAGTGAGCATGGAAGTTTCCATTTAGCCAATCAGATGAAAGCTTGCAAGTTTCCTTTTGTTCCCTTCTATCGAATCTGTTTTTCACATTAAAATTCAGTCATCCCTTGATAAGCTTTCAGCCTTTTATCACCTTTTCCTCATCCAATCAAATTTCAACAAAATCCCTGCAAGCCCACCATCTTTGCAGCCATTTAGTGAAAGGCTTTCATCCTTCTTATCACCTCCAACTCTTCCAATCACATGTGAGCCTGCAACCTGCCAGCCCACAATTGGAGGAAACCATCTATGAGCATTCACACTACTTTTTCATTGAAAAATACTTTGCAGCATACTTTTTGTTAACATGATTTAACTAGAATTGAAGCAAAAACGTGATGGCTGTAATTCAGAGGCTATATAAGCCTTCCTTAGCTCATTTTGTAAGGGGTTTTTGAACTTATAATATCGAGAGCATTTTCTGCTTTTAGTTTGTTGAGGAATCCTCCAAACAACCTTGCATTTCATCCGGTGAGTTTGTAAGTTTTATTATCTTGTGAAATTAGTAACTTGCTGCAATTTTCTCCACTTCGTGCAAGAGGGATACAAGTTTAAGATTCTAGAGTTTGTTCTTTGTTTCGTCAATTCCACACCGTTCGTGTTGTGTCGTCCGATACCTTTGGCACATCAAAACCATAAACCCAAATCCTAAACCTAAAACTCGAATCTGAAAACCGAATACTTCAAACACAAAAACTGAACCACAAAACCCAAATCTTGAAACTCAAAACCCAAAAACCAAATTAAAACCTCAAACCTCAAACATTAACCCTTGAACCTGAAACCCAAAACCCAAACTTTGAGCCCCCAGACCTAAAACTCGAACCCAAACAATAAACAAGAAAACTGAAACTTTAAATCCAAAACCCTGATCCCTAAACCCAAAACCCAAATTCCATAACCCAAAACCCAAAACTTTAGATTTGGGCTTAGGTCTTAGGGCTTAGGGCTTCAATATTTGAGTTTTAGGCTTTTGGTTTAGGTCTTTGGGCTTAGAGATTTGGGCTCAGGGATTAAGGATTATGTTAGGGCTAATGGCTTAGGTTTAGGGCTTTAAGCTTAGGGCTTAGGGCTTACGACTTAGGACTTAGTGTTTAAGATTTAGGCTTATGGCTTTGGGCTTAGGGATTAGGGAATAAGGCTTTGGCTTAGGTATTTGGGCTTAGGGATTAGGGCTTGGGCTTAAGCTCAAGGCTTGGGGTTTGGAGTTTAGGGATTTGACTATAGGCTTCGGGCTTAGGGCTAAGGGCTGGCTCAAAGACAAAAGGTTGAAGGTTTAGCACTTAAGGCTTAGGGAATAGGGGATAAGGCTAAGGGATTAGGTGCTTAGGACTTAGTGTAGAGGGTTTAGTGCTTAGGATTTTGTGTAGAGTGCTTAGGACTTTGAACTTTGATCTGAGAGCTTTAAGCTTTGGGCTTAGGCGTATGGCTTAGGAATTTTGGCATCGGATTTAGGTGTTTGGGATTATGGATTCAGGTTTAGGGGTTTAAACTTACGACTTTTGGGATTAGGGCTTTAGCTTAGGGCTTAGGGCTTTGGCTTAAGTCTTAGGGCTTAGGGCTTAAGACTTTATGTTTAGAGCTTAATGCTTACATCTTAGTGGTTAGGTCTTAGGGCTTAGGATTTAGGGGTTTAGGATTTGGGCTTTGCACTTAGGACTTAGAGCTTAGAGGTTATGGCTAAGGGCTTACGTCTTAGGGCTTAGGGCTTTGCACTTAGGACTTAGAGCTTAGAGCTTATGGCATACGGCTTAGGGCTTAGGGCTTAGAGCTTTTGCCTTAAGTGTAAGGGCTTAGTGTTTTCGGATTAGGTGTCTAGCGTTAGGGCTTAAAGATAACAAATTAAGGCATTGGGCATAGGGTTTCGAAATTACAGCTTAAATGTTAGGGCTTTGTTGTTAGGGCTTCGGGTTTAGGTATTATGGCTAAGAGCTTAAAGCTTACTCCCTAGGGCTTTGAACTTAGGGTTTAGGGCTTTTTGCTTAGGATATGGCCTTAATGATTAGGACTTAGGACTTGGGATTATGGTTTTGGGATGAGGCTTTTGGGCTTTAATCATAGGGCTTTTCGTTAGAGGCTTAAGGCTTAGGATTTAGGACCTTGGGCTTTTTATGTAGGGCTTTCGGCTTATTGTTATCGACTTTGGCCTTTCGGCTTAGGTCAAGGGCTTTGGCCCTAGGAATTAGGGCTTTTAGATTAAGGTTTGGGCTCAGAGCTTTGGGCTCATAAGTGATGTGCCTGAAGGTGCGATTACACGGTCAAGAGCCAAGACTTTAGCTAACAAACTTGTTCATTTTGCAGCAAAGTATATGGAGCATAATATGGAGACAAACCCTTCAATGTAGTACATGGAGGTGAGTCATATCCGAGGGTATTCATCATTTGTGTTCTTGCAGCAAATCTTGGTGAGTCATATCCAACAATTGTTATTTCATTTCGTATTTCCATCTTCATTTCCATCCTTAATTTCGTGCCCCAAATAACATAAATCACTTAGTCAATAAGACCGAGTGATATTTCAATTTTTCGGCGCACATTCTTTGGCTTTCACGAAGTCAAGGCGTGTCATTTGGTATTAGAGCCCTGTTGTATCCTTGTATCAGAGTTACAATGATGACGAGAAGTGGAGCACAAATCAAAACAAGGAAGCAAATGTCCCAATAACAAGTGCACAAGTTCCATTACCGCCGATCCCTCACGATAGTGAACCTTCTTTCCAAGCGCAGATTGATGAACTGAATAAAAAGTTCAACACAATTCATCAACTTCTCTTGAAGGATAGGATTGCTAATGCTAAAGCAACCGTAACTTTATCGTTAAGAAGAAATTCTCTAGCACCACCAAGGAGAGGCCGTTGGGGCCTAAAGGGTAGAGGTGGACATTATGGTAATCATCCCTTGAAACTGATTGAGATTATGACTCAGAGGGTTATTCTCATGAGTTTGGCCAACCTAGGCACCACTATAACAACGAATTACGGAATGTCAAGGTGAACATGCCTTCTTTCAATGGTGTATGCAATGGTGATTTCTTTTTAGATTGGCTGGATAAAGTGGAACAAATTTTTGACTGCCATGAATACTCCGACCATGCTAAGATACAACTTGTTACAATGGAATTTGAAGGGTATGAAAGCCTTTGGTGGCAAAGTCTGAAAGTAAAACAAAGACGTGACAACTTAGGCGATGCGCTAAGTTGGCGAGAACTACGCAATATTATGGAAAAGCAATTTGTACCGAAGCACTATAAACAAGAGCTTTTTCTGCTCTTGCAAGGTTTGCGGCAAAATCAACTATCCGTATTATGTAACCGAATTTGAATCGCTTCGCATTTGTTGTGGACTTGAAGAACTACAGGAACAAATGATGGCACAGAGGGCGTTTGTCATTAGTGATGATGAAGATCTTCAACAAATCGAGGAGGAGATCATTCAAGAGGACGTTTGTCATGCCCACAAAGGGCCTTTGCTAATGATAATTCGAAGGGCCTTGTCCCCTCATTTTGGAGGTACGAATAACCAAAGAGAAAACATTTTCTATTCCCGTTGCTTGATTAAGGGAAAAATTTGCTCCCTTATAATTGATGGAGGAAGTTGCACCAACGTGGCTTCTACCAATTTAGTGGACAAACTTGGACTTCCAACTACCGTGCATCCTATGCCTTATCGCCTGAATTGATTGAATGATAAAAGCAATTTGAAGGTAACCACTCAAGCAACCACTGATTTTTCCATTAGTGGGTATAAAGACTCGGTGTTGTGTGATATTGTGCCTATGAATGCTAGCCATCTTTTATTAGGCAAGCCCTGGCAGTTGGACAAGAAGGTCATGCATGATGGTTTCACTAACTACTATTCTTTTATGGAGAGTGACTGTTTTGTAAAATTTGCACCATTTCAACCCGAGCAAATTGTGAAAGACAACGAAGCTATGAAGTCCTTAAAAGCTAAAGATGATGGCAATTTCAACATGTAAGCTGTTTTGCCTAACTTCTTTATAATAGGGAAAGGTCCAATAAATCGTGTAATAAGCTTTCCCTTTTTTCCAAACGGCATTACTCCCTTAAAAGGCAAAATATTTAAGAATACCTCATCGTCTTCCTCAAATTCTAGCTCTCTTCGACTTTGATCTGCATAATGTTTCTGTTGATTTTGAGCTATTTTGATTCTTTCTCAAATAACTTTCACTTGATCTGCGGATTGTTGTAAAATTTCTGGACCATACAACTTTGTTTCTCCAACTTCATCCCAATATTATGGAGATCGACATTTTTGCCCAAACAATGCCTCATACGGGGCCATACCAATTGTTTATTTGTAGCTATTATTATATGCAAACTCCACTAATGGTAACATCTTACTCCATGTAGTTTAAAATCCAATACACATGCTCGTAACATATATTCCAATATTTGAATTGTTCTTTCGGTTTGACCCTCAGTTTGGGGATGAAAAGACGTGCTAAAAGTCTATGTAGTCCCCATTACATTATGTAAACTTTTCCAAAATTTTGAAGTAAATCTTGCATCACGATCTGATACTATCGATGCTGGAATTCCATGCAGTCTTATAAACTCTTGAACATATAATTCAGCATACTGATCAATAGAAAAATTCATTCTGACCGGCAAGAAATGGGCTGACTTTGTTAATCTATCAACAATCACCCAAATAGCATCATGCTCCTTTGTTGTTTTTGGTAATCCCACAACAAAGTCCATTGTTATATGCTCCCATTTCCATTCCGGGATCGGTAAAGATTGAAGTGTTGGCCTTTGATGTTCAGCTTTAACTTCGTAACATGTGACACAAAATTCCACATGTTTTGCTACGTCCTCCTTCATATTTGGCCACCAAAAGTGCTGGTTTAAATCCCGATATATTTTAGTGCTTCCCGGATGCACCGTAAATGTAGAAGAATGGACTTCCGATAATATTTTGTTCCATAATTCTTGCTTTTCCGGAATATACCATCTATCTTTAAATTTCAGACCACCATCATCCGAACACTTAAAGTCATAAGAGTTTGGCTTCTTACCCAATTTATATCATTTATATTTTGGATCCTCCAATTGAGCTTCTTTGATTTCATCCATAAGAGTTGGCTTCAAAGACAATGATGCAAGCATACAACTCAAATTTGACACTACTTCTAAGCCAGACTTTTGAATTTCAGATTGAAGCGTTATAGACATTGCCAATTTAGTATGAACTTCCTACTCAATGCATCAACTACAACATTAGCTTTGCCGGGGTGGTATTTGATTTCAAACTCATAATCTTTTACGAATTCGAGTCATCTTCGTTGCCTCATATTCATGTCTTTTTGGGTGAATAAATATTTCAGACTCTTATGGTTTGAAAATATCTCGCATTGTTGCCCATATAAATAATGCCTCCATATTTTTAATGCGAAAACAACTGCAGCTAATTCTAGATCATGAGTAGGATAATTTTGCTCGTACCCTTTTAATTGCCTTGATGCATAAGCGATTACCTTTCCTTCTTGCATCAATACGCAACCTAATCCAATTTTGGAAGCATCACAATAAATTATGAATTTTTACCGTCCTCAATTTGAATTGTCAAAATTGGGGCTGATGTCAATTTTTGTTTCAAGTTCTGAAAATTTCTATCACATTCATCTGACCATCAAAACTTCATGTTTTTCTTCGTTAATCGGGTCAAAGGAATTGCTATCTTTGAAAATCCTTCAATGAATTTTAGATAATATCTTGTTAACCCAAGAAAACTACGTACCTCATTAACAGTCTTTGGCTGTGGCCAGTCCATCACTTCTTGGACTTTTGATGGATCAACAGAAATAACGTCCTTGGATACTACGTGTCCAAGAAAGTTAACTCTATCAAGCAAGAATTCACATTTAGAAAACTTAGCATATAACATATGTCGTCTTAAAGTTGATAATACTGCCTTTAGATGTTCCATATGCTCTTCATCTGTTTGAGAATATATGAGAATATCATCGATAAACACAATTATGAATTTATCTAGATACTCCTAGAATACACGATTCATTAGATCCATAAAGGCAGCAGGAGCATTAGTCAATCCAAAAGACATCACCAAAAACTGGTAATGTCCATATCGAGTTCTAAATGCTGTTTTTGGGATATCTTCCGCTTTGACCTTCAATTGATAATATCCTGATCTTAGATCAATCTTTGAGAACACCCGTGCACCTTGGAGTTAGTAAAAAAAATCACCAATCCTTGGAAGCGTATACTTGTTCTTGATCGTTAATTTATTCAATTCTCTGTAGTCAATACACATTCTCAGTGATCCATCTTTCTTCTTAACAAATAACACTGGAGCTCCCCATGGCGAGAAACTTGGACGTACAAATCCCTTGTGTACTAATTCCTCCAATTGTGCCTTTAATTTCAATAATTCTACCGGCACCATTCTATATGGATTCTTTGTTACTCGTTCTGCTCCTGGATATATATCAATTACAAACTCAATTTCTCGATCTGCAGGCAGTCTTGGTAAATCATCTAAAAATACATCTGAGAAGTTTTTCACCACTGGAATATCTTGTAATTTGGCACCACATTGCATTCGAGTATCAATTATGCTTGCTAAGAACCCTACACAACCCCTTCTCAATAATTGTTGGGCTTTAATAGAAGATATGATAGGTGTTCTGTTGGTACTTTTCATTGCTTGAAAAGAATATCATTAAGCATTCGGAGGCTGAAAACATATTGTTCTGGATCTACAATTAATTGTTGCAAAATGCTGAAATAACTAGTTCATTCCCAATATAATATCATACCCTCTCATATCCACAATTATAAAATCAGCTTGTAAGTTTCTACCATTTACCGAAATAATACAATCCAGCATAACATAATTCAAGTGTAACTACTCTCCAGATGACAACATTACATCATAAACATGTTCAGCTACCACCGGTGAACATTTTCATTTTAACCATGAATGTAGATGACATGAATGAATGAGAGGCACCAGAATCTATCAATGTATAAGAAGTAACGCCATTACCTAAAATAGTACCTGACACCACTGCAGGCTGTTCTTCATTATCAAATTCGATAAGTGCAAAAACCCTTTGTGCCACTTTTACTTGATCTTTGTTCACTTTTGGACAATCTCTTACAATATGACCTATCTCCTTGCATTTGAAACACCTACCAGTTCCGGCTATGCATTCTCCAAAATGTCGTTTCTGGCACTTTGGACATTCTTCAGCTTGAGAAAACCCTTGTACAAGTTTTCCTTTCCCTTGCTCAATCTTTCCATCATTGGGTCGTTTTGTGCATTTTGATTGCTGGAATGCCTGATTTGGTTGATTCTACACTTCTTTAAAAAATTTCCTTAGAGACTCCCTCTGCCTTTGGAATTTTATTTCAGCCTCTTTCACTTCTAGGGCTTTTGTCACCACCATTGAATAAGGCACATTTTTCGTTCCAGAGATCTTTACTCCTCTATATATTTCAACTTTCAGCCCTTGAATGAATTGATATACCTTGAGTTCGTCAGTGGCCACCAGGTGTGGAGCAAAACGAGATTATGGTTCAAATTTCCATATGTACTCTGATACGGATCTAAATTGGCGTAATTGAACAAATTCCCCCAACTTACTTGTTCGAACTGCATGGTTGAAATATTTGTCATAAAAAATCTCCTTAAATTGGTTCCATGACATTTCTTTAACATTTGTGGTTGATTAAATAGTGTCCCACCAGTAACGTGCATCCTTTGACAGCTAAAGACTGCACAATTCATGTCACATCTCATTTTCATACTTTCTTTTTATGCATAAGAAAATACTATTTTAACACATTTTATAAAAACTACAGCGGAAGACTTAATGATAGTTAAATCCATTCCATAAGAACACAAATTAACCATATAAAATTTCTTAATTAAGGTTAATTTACAAACTTTAATAAATATCTATTGTCAATCTCTTTTAAACATTACATATTTCAAAACTTTTTTTTTTCAAAACAATNATACATAAAAGAAAATTGAGTGAGCAATCTCGGATATATCCTATTTTGCAGTAACTTCCAACAACTATAACTTGAGATACACAAGTCCAATTACGATGATCCAAGTGTCATAACTTTTGTGAAGATGTCTAATTTAAGTCATTTGAAGAGAGTAAAATCAAATTACCACTCGAAAACCTTGTAATAATTCAAATTCTAAAACTGTGCAGATTTGTCCGAAATTGGGAAATCTTGATACAACTTTAAAATTCATGCACTAGCAACCATTTTAAACCAACCCAAGCACTTAGATATCAATATAAGGTAAGAATTGATACCTTAAAGGAAATAAAACTTGCAACAAAGTTTCCAAATTCGTGGCTTCCTTATTTTTCTCTTTTCTTGCTTCGATAGTGCACTAAATCTCACTTTTATGCACTAAATAGCCACACACACTTCAACTATCCTTAAATCTTCACATTTCTCCTACAAAACTAGAGAGAACTTGAGAGAAGGAGATGAATTTCGTGGTTTTCCCCATCTGATTGGAAACCATCTTCATAAAATGCTAAGGAGGAGGTGAAGAAAGCATGAGGTGTTTTCTCCTCATTCCACCCCACTTAAGCTGCTCCCCAAATTCACCAATGATATTTATTTAACTTTAATAATAACATTTTGATTTACATTATTTTTGCACAGAAAATTAAGGTGGAGGTGGAGGTGGAGGAAAGTAGGAGGTGTCTACTCAAGTAAGAGGTGTCCATTCTAATAATCACTAATTAACTTAGGTTAATCTCATGATTGAGAGTTTTATTTATTCTAACTTTCCTTCAAACCCTTCATACACATAATAAATTTTTTCCCTTCATCGATCACAACTTCTAATTTACCGTACCATCAAAACTAAATTACAAGATCATTGTACCATACACAAAAAGCAAGGGTGTTACAATCCACCCTCCTTACTTGAAATTTTGTCCTCAAAATTACATGTCAAACAACTCAGGATATTTCTTCTTCATATCTTGTTGTCTTTCCCAAGTAGTTTCTTCCATAGAGTGATTTTTCCACAATACTTTGACTAGTGAAACTTGCTTATTTCTCAATTATTTTATTCTGGAGTGTAAAATCTTTACCGGCTTCTCTTCATATGTTAAAGTTGGTTCCACTTCGATGCTACTTGGTTCAACTACTTGATTTGGATCGCGCATAAACTTTCGTAACATTGAAATGTGAAATACATTATGCACTCATTCCATAGTTGATGGCAACTCTAACTTATAAACTGTCTTTCCTATCTTTTTCACTATATTGAAAGGTCCGATGAATCTTGGAGCTTTCCCTTTTTACCAAACCGTCTTACTCTTTGAATGGAGAAACTTTAAGGAAAACTTCATCACCTTTCTCAAACTCCAATTCCCTTCTTCGTTGGTCGGCATAACTTTTTTGATGACTTTGTGCCGTTTTGATCCTTTCCCGAATTACTCTCACTTGCTCTATAGTTTGTTGCAAAATCTCAGAACCATATAATTGAGCTTCACCGACTTCATTCCAATATCGAGGCGACCTACATTTCCTCTCGTACAACGCCTCATATGGTGCCATACCAATCGTAGCTTGATAACTATTATTATACGTGAATTCCACTAATGGTAATAACTTACTCCATGTCACTTGGAATTCTAAAACACATGGTCTCAACATGTCTTCTAATATTTGAATTGTCCTTTCGGTTTGGCCATCAGTTTGAGGATAAAACGCTGTACTAAAATTTAAACTTGTCCCCATTGCCTTTTGCAAGCTTTTCCAAAACTTTGATGTAAATCTGGGGGTCTCTATCCGAAATAATAGAAACTGCGGTAAGAAGTGGGCAAACTTTGTAAGCCTATCAATAATCACCCAAATGGCATCATGGTCTTTTATTGTTTTCGGTAATCCCACAACAAAATCCATTGTGATATGTTCCCATTTCCACTCCGGAATCGGTAAACATTGCAATGTCCTGGCTGGTCTTTGATGTTCAGCCTTGACTTGTTGACATACATAACATAGTTCCATATGTTTTACTATGTCCTCTTTCATACCTGGCCACCAAAATTGTTGCCTCAAATCATGATACATCTTTGTACTTTCGGGATGTATTGAGAACATAGATGAATGAGCTTTTGTCAATATGTCTCTTCGTAACTCATACACTTTTGGAACATACCATCGGTTTCTATACTTTAATATACCATCATTTGAGCAATGTAGTTTGGAAGAAACTAACTCCTTGCCCAACTTGTACCGTTTGCACATAAGATCACCTTGTTGAGCTTCTTTAATTCTCTCCAAAGTAGTCGGTGTGATTGTTAATGCCATAAGAGTAGAACTCAAATCCGACACTACTTCAACCTCAAATCTATCCATCTCTTCTTGAAGTTTCATTGACACTGCAGACAATAGAGATTGCACCGACCTCGACTTTCTACTTAGAGCATCGGCTACAACATTTGCTTTTCCAGGATGATACTTAATTTCAAAATCATAATCCTTCACGAACTCGAGCCATCGCCGTTGCCTCATATTTAAATCCTTTTGTGTAAACAAATACTTCAAACTTTTATGGTCTGAGAATATCTCACATTGCTAACCATAAAGATAATGTCTCCAAATCTTTAAGGCAAAAACTACTGCCGCTAATTCAAGATCGTGCGTAGGATAATTCTGCTCGTAGTTTTTTAATTGTCTTGAAGCATAGGCAATCACCTTTCTTTCTTGCATTAGAACACAGCCCAATCCAATCTTAGAAGCATCACAATAGATACTATATATTTCTTCTTCTGTCGGAATAGACAAAATTTGGGGCCGTTGTCAACCTTTGCTTTAATTCGTGAAAACTTTGTTCACATTCCTTGGACCACCAAAACTTCATATTCTCCCTGAATACACGATTTATTAAATCCATAAAGGCTGCCGGTGCGCTAGTCAAGCCAAAAGACATAACTAGAAATTCATAATAATCATACTTGGTTCGGAATGCCGTTTTAGGAATATCTTTTGTCTTGACCTTCAATTGATAATATCCAGACCTTAAATCAATCTTCGAGAACACACATGCACCTTGTAATTGGTCGAATAAATCATCAATTTAAGAATATCGTCAACTTATTTAACTCTCAATAACAAATGCACATCCTTAATGATCCGTCCTTCTTCTTAACAAATAGGACTAGAGCTCCCCATGGTGAAAAACTCGGACGTACAAAACCTTTGTTAATTAAATCTTCTAGTTGTACCTTTAGTTCCTTTAGTTCCATTGGAGCATTCTGTACGGGTTTTTTGATACTGGTTCTGCTCCAGTATAAACATCAATAACAAATTCAATCTCGCGATCTGGTGGAAAACTTGGAAGGTCATCCAAGAATATCTCAGGAAATTCTTTAATCACCAAAATATCGTGCAATGTCTTTTTAGGCTACTTTTGCACATCAATAATGCTTGCTAGAAACCTTCACATCCAGTCTCTAATAATTGTTGAGCTTTAATAAATGAAACCATAGACATACATTGACCATATCGTATAGCTTGAAAGGAATACTCTTCCACATCGGGCGGCTTGAAACTAACCACTCTAGTCCGACAATTTGATAGTGGCAAAATGTCGAAAGAGCCAGTCTATTCCTAATATAACGTTGTATCCTCTCATATCCATTACTATGATGAAGTCCCCATACAAACTACAACCACATACAGAAACCACGCAATCAAGTAATATATAATTCAAATACAATTGTTCTCCAGAAGGTAACATCACGTCATAAAAATGCTCAGCTACCATTAGTGAACAATCTAATTTAACCACAAACGCAGACGATATAAATGAATGTGTAGCACCAGAATCAATCAACACATATGCATGCACACTATTAATGAAAATAGTACTTGATACCATAGCTGGTTGATCCACATCTTCAAGTTCAATCGTAGCAAACACTCTCGGATTTGCCTTAGGTTGCTCTTTCTTTACTTGGGGACAAACTCTACCATGTGACCAATCTCTTTGCACTTCAAACAACGTCCAGTGCCTACTACACATTCTCCAAAATGCATTTTTCCAGACTTCGAGAACAATTTGGTTTGAGTAGAATCTTGAATTCGCTTTTCATTTTTTGCATCAAACTTATCTTCATTCGGCCTATTCGTGCCTCTTGATTGTTGCCATACTTTATCTTGTTGAGGTTGAACTTGTTTGAAGAACCGCCTTTGAGATTGCCTTTGCTTTTAAAATTTTACCTCAGCCTCCTCAATCTCTAACGCTTTAG
This sequence comes from Begonia fuchsioides, assembly GCA_003255005.1. Classification (NCBI taxonomy): domain Eukaryota; kingdom Viridiplantae; phylum Streptophyta; class Magnoliopsida; order Cucurbitales; family Begoniaceae; genus Begonia; species Begonia fuchsioides. Next base: position 10,346 of record QAOC01028940.1, on the reverse strand, counting down.
TTACCACACTGGCATATGTTTCATTCTCCGTACCTGATATCTTTACTCCTCGATATATCCCTATCTCTAATCCTTGACTAAATTGGTAAACTTTTAGTTCATCATTAGCAACCAAGTGTGGAGCAAACCTGGATAGTGCTTCAAACCGCCGTATGTATTCAGCTACCATCATAATTTGTCTTAACTGAATAAACTCCACCATCTTCGATGTATGCACTGCTCTACTAAAATACTTATTGTTGAATACTGTCTTAAATTGCTCCCAAGTCATTTCCTTCACATTGGTAGTTGCCTTTATCGTATCCCACCAAAACCGGGCATCATTCTCTAACATAAACACAACACATGTTACTCTATCCCCACCTTCTATTTTGGAATACTCAAATAGATCTTCTAACTTTCGAACCCATTCCTAGGCATATGTAGGATCCGCTGACTGACCATTAAAACATGGCGGGTGAAGATGACAAATCTTTCACAACTCAAATTGATTATTCCTTCAATCACCTCCTTGTGCATCTTGTCGTATAATCTTCCAAGTACTCAAATGATCCATAAAAATTAACCTATCCACTTTTGGGTTCTCTATCAAATGAGGCATGGAAGGGGTCCACTATAAAGAAGTTCCGAGAGTTAGGAAGGAAACCTCGAGCTCATATTGGTCATGGGTTGAGAACAGGAATTGAACTCTATGAGATCCAATTTCCTGTTGTTCCTCAGTAGCTCAGTGGTTAAGCAGTCGGCTGTTAACCGACTGGTCGTCCTAAAACCCAAATCAAAACTTGAAACCAAAGACTCAAAAATTGAACCCTCAAACCCGAAACAAAAGACTCAAAAATTGAATCCTCCCCGAAACCTAAAACCCAAAATCCGAACCTTGAACCTACAACCGGAGCCCAAAACAAAACCCAAAACCTCAAACCCAAACCTCAAAACCCAACACCTAAAACCTAAAACCCAAAAACCGAACCTCAAAACTCAAAAACCTGAAACACAATACCGGAAACTCGAACCTTGACACCCAAAACACGAACCAAACACTAGAAACCCAAAACCTACACCTTAAAACACGAAATCTGAATTCAACCCTCAAAACCAAAAACCCGAGCTCTGAACCCAAATCACGAACCTTAAACCTTAAAACCCAAAAATAGAAAACCGAAGCTCAAAACCTGAAACCTAAAACACGAAACCTGAAACGCAAAACCCAAAATTTAATACTTGAAACCCGAACCCCAAAAGGCAGAACTCAAAATTTGAATACTGAACCCCAAAACCCAAATTTCAAACCCCGAACCTTAAACCTTGAACCCCGAAACACGAAAACAAAAACTCAAAAGTTAAAAAAAAAACTCAAATTCCGAAACTCAAAAAACAAACCCTAAACTTGAAACCCAAAACATGAAACCTAAACCCCTAGAACCAAAACACGAAACCTGAAAAAAAATGTGAAACAAACCATTAACCCTGAACCCTAAACCCAAAATCCTAAACCTGAAACTTGAAACCCAAAACCCGAACCCTAAGACCTAAACTGGAAACCCAAAATGCAAACAAGATACCTAAAATCTAAGACACGGAACCCAAAACACGAAACTTGAAACCTGAAACTTAAAACTTGAAACCCAAAACTCGAAACCTAAAACCAGAAACTCGAACCCCAAAACCTAAAACCCAAGACTCAAAACTTGAACCTAAAAACACAAAAACTAAACTCCAAAACCTGAAACCTAAAACCCGAATCCAAAAACCTAAAACCAGAGACTCAAAAATGGAACCCTCAAACTCGAAACCCAAAACCTGAAACCTGACAATCAAGCCCCAAAACCAAAACCCCAAAACCAAAACTTGAAACCTGACAATCAAGCCCCAAAACCAAAACCTGAAACATAAAACCCAAAACATAAAACCGTAAACATGAAACTCGAAACCCAAACCTTAAACTCAAAACCTTAAATCCGAACCCTAAACTTGAAACATGAACTTTGAACTGCGAGAAAACCCTAAACCCAACACCTGAAACCAGAAACCTGAAACCAAAAACCCGAAACCTGAACCCAAATTCAAACCTCGAAACGAAAAACCCAAACACAAAACCCAAAAGAAAACCTTAAACCCTGAAACCCAAAATCCCAAACCTGAACCCTCTAACGAAAAAATTGAAACCCAAAACTCAAACTCCGAAACACGTAAAATGAACCCTAAATTCGAAATCCGAAACATGAGACCCAAAACCCAAACCCTAAAACCCAAAACCCAAACTCCAAAACCTAAAACCGATAACTCGAAGCCTGAAACCCATTATCAAAAACTTAAAATAAAAAAAAAACCCCAAAACCCAAAACTCGAAACCCAAAACCCAAAACATAAAACCGGAAACCCAAAATACGAAACCTAAAGCACGAAACCCAAAACCTAAACACGAAAACACAAAACCTGATAAAAATTGACATCAAGATTTTGGAAGAGTTTAAATAAAGCTATGGGAACGAAATTGACATTTAGCACAGCATTTCATCCTCCGTCAGATGGTCAGACCAAGAGAACTATTCAAATCCTTGAAGATATGTTACGTGCTTTTGTTATTGACTTCCAGAATACAAGGAGCAAGATGTTACCGTTCATGGAATTTTCGTATAACAACACCTATCAATCATCAATCGATATGGCTCCATTTGAAGCACTGTATGGAAGAAAGTGTAGATCTCCATCATTTTGGAATGAAGTCAGAGAAACCAAAATTTATGGACCTGAAATGGTCCAACAAAAGGTGGAACAAGTGAAAACTATACAACAAAGAATGAAAACTGCTCAGAGTCATCAAAAGAGTTATGCTGATCAACGACGAAGAGCACTTGGATTTAGGGAAGGAGAAGAAGTGTTTTTGAAAGTTTTGCCATTCAAATGGGCAATGAGATTTGGGCAGGAAGGAAAGTTGGCACCAAGGTTTATTGGACCATTTTCTATCTTGAAGAAAGTGGGAAACATGACATATATGCTTAAACTACCCGAGTCATTAATGGGAGTTCACAACGTGTTTCACGTATCGATGCTACAAAAATGCATTCGTGATCCATCTCAAGTGGTGGAAGTAGAGCAAATTGAGATAGAGCCAACTTTAAGCTATGAGGAGAAGCCTATAAGGACTTTGGATACTAAAATAAAAGTGTTACGCACTAAGGAGATCCCACTAGTTAAGGTTTTATGGAAAAATCATAATGTAGAAGAGGCTACATGGGAAAGGAACAAGAGATGAAACAAAAGTATCAAGAATTATTTGAAGCATAAATTTTGAGGACAAAATTTTTGTTAAGGAGGGTAGAATGTAACAACCCTAATTTTATGTATAAGTTTATAGGATAATTAGGTGTAAAGTTTGTTTAATGTGATGCATTATGTTAACGAGTGTTGTTTGAAAGTTATCGAAAATCGCTAATCGATTTGAATTTATGAAAGGTGATTTGGATTTTCTTATGAAGTGTCGAAGTTTAATTGGAGAAATAAGATAAAAGTTACATAAATTAGGAATTAATAGAAAATGACACCTCATGCTTGACACCTCATGCTTTTTAAGCTTCACACCACCACCTTCTTTTTCTCTCTTTTGTTTATTATGAAAGAGAGCTTTACCTGATAAGGAGACCACGAAATACTCTTCTTCTCATCTGGTTTTCTCCCATTCAAAGAGCTCAAGGGGTGAATTGGAAGAATTTGCAAAACTTGTGCAAAACAAATAAGTGTTTTGTGCACTATCTCTAGTAATCGATAAAGAAGAAGAGAAAAACCCAGCAAGGAAAAGGGTTCTACCAAAACGCTACACATCCTAAGGTATTTACTTTAGCCCTAGAAGATGTAATTTCAATTCGGAGCATAATAAGATTTGGAATTGTGTATTGTTTTGAATCTTATGCAAAGTTATTCAGAAAAAAATGAGAATCTGGATAGGTTCTAGGGTTTTGGAAATTCCGAATTGTTGTGATGGTTTTCTGAGTTTGTTTCCTTCTACAAAGTTGTAGTAGGCAAGTCAACAAAGAAAATAGCATTCGATTTACTAAAATTGGAGTTGTAAAGATTACGTTATATAATTTGGAAGTTACTCTTTGAACATAAATTTTTATCCGAAAATGTTCTTCTGCCAAGTTTTATAATTGCATTGTTTTTGGAATGTTCTGTTTGTTTATTATAGTTTATGTCTGCTGAAAAAATGTAACAGACATCCTAATAAAGAGATATCCACTTTAAGTACTGTAATGGGATACGTAGATAAGAAGTTGTGAAATTTGTAAGTGGCTGTAAAGATAAAGATTTAAATTCTTGAATGTTTAGAGCCGTTTTGTAGTTCTGCATTTTGCATGATGTTCAGGTGATCAATTGATTTTTGTGTATTTTAATGAAATGCAATTGACAACTAAACGGAGATTATGGAAAATAGTTTGAGTCCATTAGATCAGTATCGTGTGAGTTATGGTCTTTACACTAGGGTGTAAAATCAGGGCAAAATATCTAAAATCTGATTTGGTAATTCTTTATTAGGGTTGTCAATTGGAGAAAGGTGGTTGATCAATTCAGTTCATTGAAGCAAAGAACCTAAGGCAAGTTAGTATTAAGAATGAATGGCCCTTAAGTGGGACTACATTGAAAAGATAGTTTATTTTTATGATTCATTCATAATAGTAGACTGTTTGGGGTGTAATGCACAATGCATTAGAGTTTGATTATAATGTTCATGGTCCCATTTGCATGCATCATGATTATTTTGAAAAATGTATAAAAATGTTTTAATGCACGGTTTTTAAAATACAACATTGTCAAGGGAGAACAGAGTGTAAGTTGTCGTATGGGAGGCCAATATACTTATGCTTACGTACTTTTGATAATAAATAAGAGAAACAGTCAGAATATAAGTAAGTGATTATCGTAGGCCTGAGAACTCGCAAAGAAGTAATGTAAGTGGGCCCTAGTAAGTAGAGAATGAAGTTAGGTGATGGGCAGTGTTCTTGATATCCTGTAATATTTCAAAGATATTAAGAGACTCAAAAGAAAATACCTAATGAAATCTAGAATGTTTTAAAAAAAAACATTGCATTCATAACTATGCATATTATAGTGATACTACTTACTGAGCGTTTAGCTCATAGTTTAGGCTTTGCAATGTAGGCGACCTGATAAAAGAGGAGGGGCTGGGAGAAGATAAAGTTTAGAGCAGAAGTGTGTTCTAATGAAAACAGTTGTTGACTGACGACTGGTGGGGAGTGGCTTATGCACACACTGTTATGTTTTGAATAAAATAGAGCATAAGTGTCAAAAGGATAAATATTTTGTTAAACGATGTATGAAAAAGGATAAATGTTTAGTTTTAATTTCGTTGTATGATTTAAAGACGTAAATTTGATTATTTAATTTGCACCATTTCAAAATATTTATGAATTTTAATATATATGAGGTGATTTTTTTACAATTTCACTCATGATTTTCTATTTCACAAATTAAAAGGATTAAGTAAGTAGAACGAGTAACGATCCGCGAATTGGGTCGTTACAGCATAGATCTCAATGCTTGGGGCTTTGAGCTTAGCGATGAGAACTTACAACTTTGGGCTTTCGATTTAAGGCTTTGGGCTTTTTGCTTCAAGCTTAGGGAGTTAGGCGTAGGGCGTACGACTTTGGGCTTTTGCCTTAGGGATTAGGTCTTAGGGTCTGAGGTTTTGTGATTTGGGCTTATAACTTTGATCCTAAGTCTTAGGAATTAGAGCTTTGAACCTAGAGCGTTAGGTTTAGGGCTTTGGGCTTTCAAGTTAGGGCTTATGGCTTTAAGCTAAGGGCTTTGAGCTTTTAGCTTATGAATTATGGTTTTGGGCTTAAGGTTTAAGGATTTTGGGCAAAGGGCTTGGCCTGAAGGTTTAGGGCTTGCGTCTTTTAGCTTAAGGCGTAAGGCTTTAAATTTTGGGCTTAGGGCTTAGGCTTTGGACTAACCGCTTATGACATAGAGGTTTGGGTTTAGGCCTTTGAGCTTTGTTACTTAAGCTTACAGCTTAAGACTTTGGGCTAGGGCTATGGGCTTTGGCTTTCTTCTCTGTCCTTTGAACTTTAGGCATAGCACTTAAGGCTTATGGGTTAGGGCTTTTGGATTTGGGCTTAGTGCGTCACAGTTTAAGCTTAGGTCTTAGAGTTTTTGGCTTTGGGCTTAGAAATTAGGTCTTACAGCTTAGGGATTAGTGTTAAAGGATTAGGACTTTGGCCTTTGGACTTAGCTCTGAGGGGTTATGGTGTAGGGCGTACGACTTACGACTTTGGGCTTAGTCCTTAGGGCATTAGGGTTAGGAATCAGCTCTTAGGGCTTAGAGCTTTGGGTTTTCGGCTTTGGGCTTACGAATTAGGGCTTCATGTTTTAGGCGTTAGGTTTATGGCTTCAGGTTTATTTGTGAAGGAATAGGGCTTAAGACTTGGGGCTTTAGGCTTGGGCCTTAGGATTTAAGCTTAGTGCTATGGGCTTAAGTCTTAGGGCTTAGGAGTTTTGGCTGAGGAGTTAGGGCTTCAAAATTTGATCTTACGACTTGGGGCTTTTGGGCTTTGGACTCTAGGCTTAGGGCCAATGGCTTAAGGCCTAGGGAATAGGGAGTAAGGGTTAGGACTTTGGTCTTTAGGGTCAACGGTAAGGTCTTTGGACTAAGGTCTTAGGTGTTAGGAATAAGGGATTTGGGCTTAGAGTTCAAGACCTAGGGCTTAGGTTTTATGGCTTTGATTTTGGGCCAATGACTTTTGGCCTATGACTTAGGGCTTAGGGCTTAGGGATTTAGGATTAAGCGTTAGGACTTTGGGCTAACGCCTTTTGGCTTTATTGTTAGGGCTTATGGCTTAGGACTTAAGGCTTTGGGATTAGGGTTTATGGTTTAGGGCTTTGAGCATAGATATTAGGGCTAAGGGATTAGGACTTTGGGCTAGGGCTTAAGTTTAGGGCTTTGGGCTTAGGGCTTAGGTTTGGCGTTAAGCGCTTTTGGCTTAAAGCTTTAAGTGTAGGGCCTTGTGCTTCGACGTTAGGGTAGTAGTCTTCGGGCTTAGTTTCTAGGGCTCTAGGCTTGGGGATTGGAGCTTATGGCTTAGAGCTACAGGCTTTGGGCTTCTGGCATAGGAACTAGAGCTTCGGTAAAGGGATTCAGGTTTATGGCTTTCCGCTTAGTTCTAATAATAGATTGTTTGGGGTGTAATGCACAATGCACCGACCTCAATTAATTTGAGAATTGTTTGTGTGCTTTGTTTGCATTAGAGTTTGATTATCATGTTCATGGTCACATTTACATGCATCATGATTATTTTGAAAAATGTATAAAAATGTTTTCAGGCACGGTCTTAAAAATACAACATTGTCAAGGGAGAACGAAGTGTAAGTGGTTGTATGGGAGGCCAATATACTTATGCTTACGTACTTTTGATGATAAAATAGGGAAACAGTTTGAACATAAGTAAGTGATTATTGCAGGCTTGAGCACTTGCCAAGAAGTAATGTAAGTGGGCCCTAGTAAGTAGAGGATGAAGTTAGGTGGTGGGCAGTGTTCTTGAAATCCTGTAATATTTCAAAGATAATAAGAGACTCGAAAGAAAATACCTAATGAAGTCTAGCATGTTTTAAAAACAAAACATTGCATATATAACTATGCATATTATAGTGATACTACTTACTGAGCGTTTAGCTCATAGTTTAGGCTTTGCAATGTAGGTGACCTGATAAAAGACGAGGGGCTGGGAGAAGATAAAGTTTAGAGAAGTGTGTTTTGATGAAATAGTTGTTGAGTGAAAACGGGTGGGGAGTGGCTCATGTACACACTCTTATGTTTTGAATAAAATAGTTTTATGGAAATGTTATTTTGGAGTGTCAAAAGGATAAATATTTTGTTTAACGATGTATGAAAAATTTAAATGTTTAGTTTTAATTCTGCTCTGTGATATAAATACATAAATTTGATTATTTAATATACACCATTTCAGAATACTTATGAATTTTAATATATATGGGGTGATTTTTTTACAATTTCCTCATGATTTTTTTATTTCACAAGTTAAAATGATTAAGTAGAACGAGTATCGATCCACGAATCGGGTCGTTATAGAGTTTGTATTAGAGCATGAGTAAGAAAGAGTAAGTGTCCACCGGGTTAAGTTGGTTCTGTAGACCGCTCAATAACTTGTTTTCATTTGAATATGCTTTTGTTATCTAAATTGTACGATAATAAAATAAATATTTTATTGTGGTACTGATGAAAGGTATTGTGATTAAAGGATCATGGTGCGTGGAAAGAGAAATCTTCAGCAAGGGAAAAGTAGTAATAAAGCTGCTATACATCAATTATCATAATTTGTTAATCGCCAGTTTAAACAATTAGAAAGGATGATGAGCCGTGTGGAACACGAAAATAGACAAAATCATAATGCTGGAGAGCTTAGTAGTGAGAGATTTTGAAAGCTGAATCCACCTCAATTTGATGGTAAGTCAACTGATCTTGTGTCGGCGGATGTAAAGGAAAGGTTGATTTTGTTTAATTAAGGACATAAAAAAGTATGGTCTGCCATTCTTCCCTTCGAGCATGATTTCTTCTCCCTATTTCTCTCTGAGTTCTCATGTCTTGACAAGGGAGAGTGAGATTGAGAAAGAAAAGACGCTTTGTGAGAGAAAAGAGTGAGAAAGTGAGTTATCTCAAGAGAGAGGAAGTGGAAAACTCTAAGGCTTTCGTGGAGACTGAAGTTCAAGGTATTTTTCTATCCTTTAAAGTTCTCTTAGGTCTAGTGATGATAAAATGATGGTATTTTTTGGATTTGGTGGATAAAAACGAATCATTTCATGCCAAGAAATGTGAAATCAATTGATTATGTTCAAAGTTAGGGTTTTTGAGATTCGGTCAATATGTCGTACGAGTTGGAGTTTTTTTCCTTCATAAGAGTTAAAATAAACTCTTAGAGTGATCTATAACCGTTTGAATAACTCCATTTGGAGCTTTGTAAGAAAAGTTATGGATGTTGTAAGTTAGTAGACAGAAACTGGGAAAGGACTGCAGTCGACCGGTTCTCGATTTTCAGAATGCGTGCTCTCTGTTTATGAACAACGATCAACACCTTATAAGTGAGAACGACCAGTTTTGGATTTAAGGCAATACATACTGTTGGCTTTAAAAAAATTTTTTTAAACAAATCAATTATTTTTTATGATAACTATGTTAATTATGTGTGAAAGATAAAATTGAATTCTAGCAAGTGCTGCAGTTTTAAAGAAAACTTATGTCGACCGAACCGCTCATTATGTCGACCGATCGGATAACAGAAGGGTCGTAGAAGCAACTTATGTCGACCGAACCATTCATTATGTCGACCGATCGGATAACAGAAGGGTCGTAGAAGCAACTTATGTCGACAGGTAAGACGTTCTGTCGACCGCTCAAAGACCAGAGAAGAATCATATGTCGACCGCCTAACAAGTATGTCGACCGGATGAAGACAATTAAAGTTCAAGGCATTTGATCGTATGTCGACCGGACGCAACTTATGTCGACCGCTTAAAGTCCAGAGAAGAATCATATGTCGACCGTCTATCAAGTATGTCGACCGGATGAAGACAATTAAAGATCAAGACATTGAATCGTATTCGACCGGACAAAACTTATGTCGACCGCATGGGATCCAGAGACAAATTGTAAGTCGACTGTTAAGAACATTTGTCAACCGTTCAAGTTTCCAGCGGAAGAAGAAATCCGAAGTTATGTCGACAGTTAAAGAACTTATGTCGACCGGCCAAATAACAGAGAGTTTTTCATGTCGACCACCAAGAGTAGATGTCGACCGAAGAACTTCGAGATACCAAAGTTATGTCGACAGTTTAAGAACTTATGTCGACCGGCTAAATAACAGAGAGTTTTCCATGTCGACCGCCAAGAGTAGATGTCGACCGAAGAACTTAGAGATACTGAAATTATGTCGACAGCTCCGAATACATGTCGATCGGTAAAGACCAACGACAGGAAAATTCTCCAACGGCTACCTTCTTATGAGTCTTAACGGCTATCTCTATGTCGACAGCCCTCGAAGATATGTCGACAGCTCCGAAGTCTGACAGACGAAAATCTATAAATTGGAGATGAGAAGCCAAAAGAAATAGCCAATTTTCGAGAGAGAAAAGCACGTCCAAACTCTGCCAAAATTTCTAGTTAGCTTTTGTCTTACTCTCTCCTCATTGTAAATTGTATAAGATCATTCTCATTGTGATCGACAGAGTAGTCTTTCAAATCATTCTCGAAAAACTTTAAGTTATTAGCTGTGAGCAAGTGTAAAGGGGTGAGGCCTCTTAGAAAGAAGAGTCATTTG
>QAOC01028939.1:0-11432 GCA_003255005.1 Begonia fuchsioides | reverse complement strand
TTGGTTTTCTTCACCCAAAATCAAACCTACACATGATTAATTATCGCCCGAGATGAAAGGAACTCGTGTGTTCAATTAGAGGTTATAAACAAGAGGCTCATCTTCGACACTTGCTTCGATATCGTCTCATCTCGGCTAGTTATCGAATTAACTCGATAGATTTGTCCGGCTCGACCAGATAACGTGCCCATTCTTAGTCTTGTCGGGACAAAGACTAATACTCGGAACCGATCTTTGTTAGTTTAGTCATTGTCGTTAAGGTCCCCTCCCACCTTAAACTTTCCATATGTGATCGATAAAGCTCAAGCGAGGCATTCACTAATGGAGGTTCGTCTCTCATTTTGAGCATCATATGATCCAAGAACAGGTCCACCAATTGCCAAAAAAAACACAAGAACATGTTTTTTTTTTGTTTTTATTGCTGAAATTAAGATTTAATTTCTAAGCAGTGCAGTTGATAAGTTCTAAATCATATGATCCAACGTCTAATCTTGAGAATTCTTAATTGATTTTCAAAAATTCTGAATCGGTTCGACAATTCAAATCGCTTCGAAAAAAGTACAAGCTCAGAGCAATAACAAGATCGAATGCAAAAAAAAGGGTGAGAGTCGTTTCATCAAATAAAGGAAGATAGCTAAAAAGCAACTCGATTTCAGAAAATTCTACTACCATACGGAGATTAGTATTTAATTGGAGCAATAACTTCGATTTCGGCACCAAGCTTAGAGCCGAAGCTTGTTTAACTGCTTCTTCCTCTCGTTACACTACCCGGTAACAAGCAGGTTTAAATTTAAAACTGAATTTGAATTCCAACATAAACCAACTCGAAATCTTGAGTCGGTGTTGGTACGGATCGATTATCTAAATGGGTTGAGTCCGTTGAGTCGGTGTTGGTACGGATCGATTATCTAAATGGGTTGAGTCCGCAATCGATTTTTAAGGAATTGATCCATTACACTACCCGGTAACAAGCAAGTTTGAATTTAAAACTGAATTTGAATTCTAACAGAAACCAACTCGAAATCTTGAGTCGGTGTTCGTACAGATCGATTATCTAAATGGGTTGAGTCCGCAATCGATTTTTAAGGAATTGATCCAATGGTATTCCTTAAAAATCTGATCAAATCAATTTTTCTTATAAAATTGCATTATGTAATACCATTTGATTGGCAAGCCCAATCGAAAATAGGGAATATGCACAAAGTTGCATTATATAATATGCACAATGGTAAAGGTAAAGGTTTAACATCAAGGTTAATGACAAATTGACTGATATTAGGGTTTACTCTGTTAACATACTCTCTTAACTTACTTTTTAACGTATCGTATTTAATTAATTTAATTAAAATATTTTTAATGTATTAGAATTAAAATAATTATTTATAATATTTATTATATTAATCAAAACTCAGCACATTATAAGGTAAGTTAAGAATATATGATAAAAAGTAAATATAGAATTATCCTGAAAATTTTAACAAGTCATTGAAAAAATACAAGCATTTTAATACGTCAACTAAACGAAGCAGAAGTGTTTAAACTTCTATAAAAACCATAAATCTTTTTCACCTATTGATAACATTTTGATCGATTAATTAGTGTGGTTTTATTTTATTACATGAGTAAATTTAGAGTTTCTTTTTTCATTACACACGGATGAGTCGAACCATGATTATCGTTTGGTGTTATAATTAAAATAAATAATTATTAATATTTTTACTGATTAAATATACTTTAATAGTATCGGTCAATGTTAGATACATCTAGAGGTTGACAACACTAAACTAGAATTGTTAATTTTAATCCAATTTTAGTTTTAATTTTTTAAAAACCGTGATATATGGGTTGTTTCCCGTCTTTATGAGTAAAAAACAGTGAAACCAGAACTAAGACTGTGAGTAAAAAAAGTTTTAAAATTGAGTAAAACATGGTCTGACTCTAATAAATTCGATATAAATTTTAAATTAATTATAAACTCACTCAATTACTTAAAAATCGACTCAAATATAATAAAAAAAATATATTTATTATTATATTTTAATTTTTTTAAATATAATATTATATTAAAACTAGAACGGAATTGAAACTATTAAAATCGTGAGGTACAGTTCTAGTTTTAATTTGATAAAACGGAGCGTGTTTACCCCTAGATACGTCAACCTGTACCATAAAATATATGATAAGAAGATAAATCAAATATTACTTGTGTTATATTAACTGTACAGATTAATATTTGATTAAAATCTGAAATGCATTGAAAATTGGAAGGACAATATTTAGATATTAAAAAAAAAAAAAACCAGTTCGTAGTTCATCAGTTCATCTACCGTAAACGGTATCAGCTGTGGTTCAAGCATTGTTTGAATTAAGAAAACTGAAAATCTGTTGAACTGAGGCAGCTATATCTTCAGCTGAGAATCTCGATTCACCGGCAACCTGTTTCAGATCGAAACAAATAATTTAAAAAAAAAGAAACAAGAGTTGATGAAGAACAGTAAGATCTTCATGGCTGAATTCAGAGATCGAAAAATCTGGAAAAAATTGCAAACCTTGACGTTGAATGAATATAGAACTGTCTGTTCGATCGTCGTGATGTTCGTATGAAGAATATTTAACTGCAAATCTTCGAGCGCTGCGATGGTTTTAATCAGCTGGCCCGGCCTTCTTCTCGACAGGATTTTGATCATAGCATCAAACCCTAAAAGCTTCACTTCCACGTCAGCTAATCCCGATTTGTTCTCGGAGGTTTCTTCCCGGAGGCCGGCGTCGAAGTCCATGATCTTTAGTTGCTCCGTCGGAAGCGGCGGCGGAGGAAAAAACGGAGGTTGGTTTGGCTGTATTCCGGCGGTCGATGATTCCCCGATTTGCCTCGGAGCTTCTCCCATGATTCTCCTGCGCTTCTGAGACTCTAGGCATTGAAGAAGCTGCTCAAGTTCTCTGACGAACTCAATTGCTCCTCCGATTATGGAAGCTTGATCTCCCTGAAAAACCAAACCCTAATTTGAATCCAGCAATAAAAACAAGTTTTTCTGTTCTGGGTACTGAAATTAAAAAAAAAAATGATTTTGATCCGATTATGGAAGCTTGGTCGACCTGAAAAACAAACCCTAATTTGAATACAGTAATCGAATAAGTTCTTCTTTTCTGGGTGTGAAATAATTTTGATTTTTAATTTTATATTCAGCTTTATTTACCCTTTGAACATAGGATCCTGGCATGAGAGATCTCAGAACTCGAAGATGTTCATTCATTTGCTTTCTTCGATTTCTCTCCACGGCAATATGCGTCATTCTCTGGCTTTCAACTTCTTCACTGGTTTTCACCGATCTCGGCCTTTTCCTCTTGTTCTTCCCATCTGTTAATGGAGTATTGTTAATCTGCATGTCTTCTTCGAGAATTCGAAGCTGGACTGAAGAAGGGTCTGAATTCTCTCGCCTGAAAAACTCTTCTTCTTCGCTGAATGCTCTAACCCTATCCGCCATGGCCATTTCTCGAAGCCTCTCGTCTGTTTCTTCCTCTCCTGAAGCCATGAGAGATTGATCGTCTACTTTGTCGTTTAAAACTGGGAATTTGAGGAAGTATATTGGATCCATTCCCGATTGATACTCTTCTGCCATTTTGTTCTGGGTCAAACCTAGTTTTGGTCCAAAATCTGCGAACTGCATCACCTCTGCGAAGCTTGCTTTGTCCATGGATGTCGATCCTCCGAAAAACCCAGAAGAAATTTGATGCTGCTGAAGATTGTGATGAAGATGGTCTGGATTATTGAATTCTAAATCTGTAAAACTCGTCGCCATTGTTGGAACCTGCAAAAACATATCGAAGATTAGAACGCACCAGAAAATCTCATCGTAAATCAAATCTTCCATTTCTACGTAAGCTATAATACCGGGTAATTCTCGTCTTTCTCCATGGCTTTATCGAAACTCAGCTGACAAACTGTTGAAGTTTCTCTCTCCTCCTGCAATGGGTAAGTTTGAGAAATTCTAGGAAAAAGACAGACAGAAACGAACGACGAGCATTTGAGAAAGATGGTTCCGTACGAATTAGACCCTCCAGAAACTGCACTGGTCCAAACTGGGAGTTGGAGAATTAGGGTTTTGTTGCAGAGATGGGAATGTTATTGCCATGGACAGAGGTTAGGGAAACGATATCCCAACTTTAGGGTTTACAGTGTTTGTTGCCCAGCTTCTATGTCGAAAATATATGCGATGGGGTAGTGCGAGAATGAAGAGCGAGAGAGATAGAGAGAGATAGAGAGGTTGGAGCCTGATGGATTAAAAGCCACCTCACAGTTTGAGCTCAAGCTGCTCACCTCCGCCATTAATGGCTGTCACAAGCTAACCAGGCTCTTACTTTTCATGAATCCAATTAATTAAAGTTTTTGGCTTGTACATTTCAACGTTCAACCATTTGAATTTTCATATGATCTTGTGATTTTTGAGGGGAGGAGCTAAGTCTAGGGTTATAATATATATATTTTTTTATCATACATTTGATTTATTTAGACGGGCGCAATTGTTATCCAAGAAGAATTAGGCAATCTGGATTTGCGGCTTTTATTAATATTATATTTTTAATTTAATACATTAAATATATTTTAATTGAACTAGATCCGTTCATATCTATTTTGCATGGAACTGAACCAAACCAGGCTCGATTTGTTTTGGCTAAAGAACAAAAAGTTCTACTCTTGATTTTTTTAGGGTTTAAATTCAATTTTTCGATTAGGTGTTATTTGGTTTTAAGCATGTTATTTTTACTACTAAAATTTACAAAACCCTGCCAATATCGTGAATTCGGCTCGGTTCTTGAAAAAAAGAAACCGGAAAATGAAACAAAAAATGCTTAGTTTGGTTCGGTTCTAATATTATCTAATTGAAACAAAAAAATTAAAAATTTTGGTTTGGTTCAATTCGGTTTTTAATTCCAAGCACACCGAACCCGGCCTTTGGGCCGAGAGGTCACATGGGTTTTGAGGTGTACTACCCGGGCTCAATGGGCTTTTATCATGGGCCTAGCCCATACAGGGCATAATAGTTCAAAATGAATCATCTTAATTTCAAAATGAATGATCTTTTATTTGTTAATTTTTACTTGTTTTATTTGTTTATTTTACATATATTTTTATTATATTTATTAAGCTATATAGTTATATCAATTTAAATAATAAATAATAAATAATAAATAATAAATAATTTTTTGCTTCACTTTCCCAGATCTGTTTTCAAAAACAGTTTTGAACAACACCTCCACATATCTCTCAAACCAGTTTAGAACAACAGCAAGAGAACAACTTTGACCATCAAACTTAGCAAAATCAAACCTTTGAACAAGCAAAAACTAGTCAAACAAAAACCCCATGAAATTCAATCGAAGAGCAATTGTTTAAGAACAGCAGATTCAAACAACATGCAGTGTAGGCATGTGACTGAGCAGCCTAGACTGCCGTAGAGACACAGGGCAGAGCAGCGCAGGAGCCTGAGATAAGACAAGTAAGCCTCTGCCAACCACTGTTTTTTTAACAGTTCACTGTTCATGTCTGCTGCTGCTTCTGCTGTCCTGTCTGGCTGTAAAAATGTGAAAATGGGTGTGTTTTTTTCGAGTTCTAGTGGAGTTTTCTTACTTGGGTGTTGAATTTTGTGGGAGATGATGTGTTTGATTTGACCCAGAAGGCACCAGAAAGCTTAGACTGCGGAGCATTCACGGAGAGATTTAAGTATGATCCAAAACCAAGAAGATCTGCAGGAAAAGATCAAACTTTTACACTTTATTGCAGAGATTTACATCATAAATTTGCAGTTTTGAATGTAAGTGTGCAAAAATTTAAGATTTATCTTGCTGACACCATTTTTGTCTAATTTATACTCGCTAATTGCTCAAACTTACATAATTAACCACAGATTTTTCCGCATAGAACGGCATAGAGATTGGAGCAAAGCTTTCTTCTAAAAGATCAATCTAAAGCATTTACAGTAAAATACAACATACGGCAAAAGAAGAAAAGAGAGAATCTAACCTGAATCCACTGATCTAAAAACAAACGACAACTCCACAAATCCTACGACATCCCACGTCCTCTGCCTTGTTCTTTCTCCTTCCTTGCTGAGAAGATAAATTAGAGAGACAAGAGTACTTAAATTTAGGGTGCTTCAAAGATCTGTTCTTTCGACAGATCCATCAGGTTTCGTGCCTTTGTTTTGCTTTAACTTCCTTCAAGTGGGTAAGTAAAAAAAGAATCCATCATCACTACAGATCCACTAATTACTCTCTAAGTTCGACTACACTAGTTGTTGAAGAAGGGTGGTGAAAGATGCGAAGAACACCATCACCACGCCATAATCTAGATCTTGGAACTCAAACGTTCTATTCAATGGGACCACAGAATAGGCAGGGAAAAAAATGTTTTTTTTAGGGACCCAGTTTCTCCCATTCATAGCGTCCAGGGAGAGGCTTGTCCTTGACAGGATCAAAGTTGTACCTGAAGCCAAACAAGACAGATGATTCGAAACCGATAATGTGGAGCCATGAAGAAGCAAGTAGTAGATAGAGAAACGAAAGATAGAATGCAATGTACTTCTCAATGAATTGTCTTTGTTGCTCTTCTTCAGCGCCGGTGAAGAATTTGTCCATTTCATCTGGTGTGGGTGCATGTCTTCCAGGCCGGTTCAGTAGTCTGCGGCTAGATTCAGTCGAATTGGTCGGGGATTCTCTGACACCTCTGGTGTAATTAAAAGACCATTTAGCTATAAACCAGGAAAAAAAGAATCTCAATTCTCAGCTAAGTGAAAACATAAGCTAAGTACAGCTCAACGAGGAATTTCAAAGGAAAGACCATGAACAGAAGCTCCGAATTTTACAGAGAGGAGATAGAGAATCCACAGAAAATCTAGCTCTCTAGCACTAAACCGTGCTGCAAAATTGATGTAGTTTGCATGCAATCTGCCATGTCTGCTTAATTCTTTTAAGTTCTTAGCAGCAAAAAGAAGCTTAAATACAGAATTTGCGCAAATAATTCTCAGAAAAGTAAAGTAAAAATTTCTTACCTTTCTCTTTCGTCAAAGCCATAATCATTTTCCCCAATTGAAGCTTCTTTAGCTCCCAAATCAACATAGTATTGACGATTTTCGTCGCGACTACTTTCGGCCCTTTTCTCCGCCAAGTCATCAGCGGCCTCAGCAGTCGTTCGTTCTTCATTCTCGTTCTCCGCGCGCTCAACCGAAGCTGACCTACTAGGCTCAACAGTTACCAAATTCCCCCTTAATCTAGCGTTCTGCTTCGCTCTAGGGTTCTCTTTTTGCCGTCTCGACTCGCGGAGTGGGACCGTAATAGAAGGCTTCTCCAGTCTCCGGCTCCGAAGCTGTAGATAAGAGGCGGAATCAGCGGGGGAAGCAAGCACGGAAGGAGAAGCTTTGAGGAGTCTCTGTAAGGCTAGGGTTTTGGCTCTGGTTCGAACCCCGAAGGTGGATTGTGAGACGTCCATGAGCGCAACTTGAGGTGGAGATTTAGCTTTCCTGAGATACTTCCCCATCAGAGCTCACCTAAGCAAAGCTTTCATGGAGGCAGAGAGATTCAGAGTGGACAGAGCGCGTAGAGAGAGAGAGAGAGAGAGAGAGAGAGAGTGCCGAAATGAAACTTTGGATACTTTTTTTTCGCGTATTAATTCATAAAAATAAATAATTAAATTATGACGTAAGAGAGAAGAATGAACAGCACCAAGTATTGGATTCCCTTTTCCGTGGCCAAGTGGTAAGAGAACGATAAGACACTCCACTGCCCGACTCCTGCGACTACACTACACGCGCCGCCGCACATGACGGAGGTGTTAACGCCGCTCAGTTCTACCCCCAATTGAGCCGGATCCAATTGTGAAAGCCAACCGATCAGCCTTTTTGAACGGGTTTGGTGTTCGGTTCAGTTTCAATTTAAGCTCAACTCTGTCAAAATTGAAACCAAATCAGACCGTGATTTCTTGAAATCGAGATTTTTCATCTTATCTTTGTGTATTATTTACTCGATTTCTTTTATGATATTTTTTTTATTACGACGTCACCAAGCCTTTTATGATATTTTATTTATTTATTTTTTGTTATTTTTATTTACCGACGTATCGATCGATAATTAATTTAATTAAAAATAATTATTTTATTTTAATTAAAATAATTATTTATTATATAAATTATGTCTCAATATTTTTAAAAAATATATTAATAAATAAAAGTTGTTATTTATTTATTTGGAACTTTAGGTTGCGATAGTTAAATTAAAAAACTAAGGGGGGGTTAAAGTGAAAAACTAAATTTTGCAAAAACTAAATTTCTGCTCGCTCACAGAAAATCGAGAAGCTGAGAAATCGAGAATGGCGTGGAGGGGAAACCTAAGTCGGAATCTGAAGGAGCTTCGTATTCTACTTTGCCAGACTTCTCCTTCCAGCTCTGCCACCAGGTAACGTCTTCTTCGCTTTTTCTGATGCATTTGCGCTGATTTCCTGCCTAGGGTTTCTATTCTGTTCACGTTACAATTTTGTGTTTGATTATTCTTGTTTCTTCTTGATTTATTGCTCTTTTTGCGTTGATTTCGTTTTCCTATTAGTTACATATGTATCTCGAGCTAAATCGAGGATGTAGGAGGTTTATTCATATAATTTAAGAGCCCTTCATAATTTTGTCCTTTACTCTATTTTTGATTTCATTAACGGAAGTATTTTTAATGTCTTTATGTATGCACGATTTCAATTCTGACAGGGCATTCGTGGAAAAGAATTACAAGGATCTAAAGTCTCTGAATCCCAAATTACCAATCTTGATACGCGAATGCAGTGGGACAGTACCCCAATTATGGGCTAGATATGGTATTACTTCGTTTTTTCTTGCTCATCTTCTGTATTTTATCCATTTTCATATCCCCGCTACTGCTATTTTCTTCCTTTCTTTTCTTTTGCTGAAAGTTCCCTGTATTTTGCTCATCTTCTGTATTTTTTCACTTGGAGAACATAATATCTTTGCGTAGGAATCTAGTAAATTTATAATCAATGGTAAAATTTTCATATACCTTTCTTCATCATCAGTTTTTTAATGGAAGGGGAAGTTAATAACCCTTCGTAATATTTTGTAGTCCAAAGGTCTTGATGATAAAATATTAACTTTGTTGTTAGAATCCAACACGGAAGATGATTCGCCTAGATTGTTGTGGGCATGAACTTCATCGCAAAATAAGAGTCGTACGGCATGTTGAGTTGTGCAGAGACAAATCATTACTCTGACTCACAGTTCAACAAGAGAGTATTATTAGTTAGCTGTGTTACTGTGATTGTATTCTTAAATGGAAATTGCGAGGGTCGTGGAAAGAGAGAGATGATAATAAGTGCATGAGTAAAATCAACAAACTTCCTTTTAAATTATGGTGAAAATATATTGTTACCAAGTAGTAAGTTGATGTTTCAACTTTCAGTTGAAAGTGAACCACTCTTAGTGTTATAAATCTTTTTATGTTATTTGCTTTTCATTTGGATTTTCTCACATTTCAAACTGGAGTCTGATTCACAACATAAAAGATGCTCAAGTGATCTAGGTGCAAATCTAGAAGCTGACCTATGCTGCACAGTTCTATTATCATATTTCTTTCACATACTACATTCATAAGATCCCTCAATTATATCAAGTATCTTTTTTTTTGCAGACATGGGTGTGGAGAGAGGTGTCGATTTGGAGGGTATGACAGAAGATCAGATCATGAAGTCGCTAGAGGAGGTAGTCAAACATGGGGCGACTCTTAAAGCTTGACGGCTGTAGTCTCTATGGGAAATGAACCAAATAAAGCATCCTGGATTGGCTTGTGAGAATCAAAATAAAAATATCAACTGGAAAATGTTATTGTTCATTATGGAAGACTAGTTTTTTCGGCAGATTTAATCTTAAATTTATTTGGGATTCATTGATGTTATCATGAGCATAAATGTATGATCATTTTTCTGGTTTGAGTTTATAATTGCATTTGAATTTAAATTTGATACCCATAGCTCAATTGTACAACACACGTATAATATTTTCTCGATTCAGATGGTGGTCTTATTCATTAGGGTAGATTTTCATTTAGACAGTTTACAAATTATATCTTTGACAATTGCATATGCTGTGTTTTTTTTATTTCATCAGTTGTTTTAACCTGATTTTTCATTCTAATTATCTGTAACTTAGTTTCAAATTCTATCTCCCTTACAAAGGTGTCGAACTCATTCAAGAGATCAACTCTAGATCAGGTTAGATCTCTGAAAGTTTACATATTTCCATACAAATATATGAGTTTCTTCTAATTCATCTTGATCTGATCTGTCATCGAAGTAGAATCTATCGTAACATGCAATTGTATAAAAATAGAAGGATTAGTCTAGTTGTCATCTCTATATTTTTTTTACTTGAGCTCTGAGTTACACCACTAGTTAAAGTAAAGAATCCATACATTCCTTATCAGTACTTACATTTAGTTTGACCAACTAGGTAGATGAATACCCAGATGAGACAGGCCAGTAAATTCTTTCCCCATATATCTCCCCCTGTTTAATTGTTAGAATGCAATAGTATAATTCATAAAAGAATGTTTTCAGTGCTTACCCATTACTTCTGAGGCTACTTTTAGATCATCTCTCTTTTTATATTTATATATATATATATATATATATACATGTGTGTGTGTGTGTGTGTATGTGTATTTTATGGAATTCATGAATCCTAAATGTTACACACAGACGAGGTAATCATATTACTGGTTGGAATAATAGATTCTATATTCTAATTTGAAGTTGAAAACTATGGAGATTTAGAATGATTCGGTTGGCTTGTTGCTTGATTAATTACTCTTCCATGTTCGAATTTGATCAAAATTTTTTATTTTATTATCGGCAAAACTATGAACAATTACCTTGGCTAGCTCGAGGATCGATTTTTTTCATCTATCCAGTTCCTGCTCGTTCTTTTTTTTTCGACCAAACTTTATACTTTACTTTTCTAATATAATGTCACACTCTAATAGCGATCGTTGGACGCGATTGGCTTCCAAACTTCGAAAAAAGATACATTGTATTGTTTTGTGTTGGTTCTTTTTTGAAGTTTGGTTCCGGTTCACGGGTAAGTTTTGATTTTGCCCGCCTTAGTGTCAATTTTATCTTCTCCGTTTTCAAGATTTTAGATCCCCCAAGGCATGGACCATTGGAAATTTGAAACGAGAACCAAAAACCGTGGAGATAAAAACTGAACCTATTTGAAATCAAAACCACGGTGACTGTCTCGAAGGGGTGGGCAAATCCATACTAGATCGTTGATTTTAATCTAATTTTAATTTAAAATTTTTAAAAAAATTATAATTTATGGGCTGATGTCAGTTTCTATGAGTAAAAAATTGTGAAATTAGAATTAGAATTGGAATTGGAATAGTAG
>QAOC01028935.1:0-30042 GCA_003255005.1 Begonia fuchsioides | reverse complement strand
TTAGATTGATGCAATGGAGGGAGTATGTCTGGTGCAGATGCTTGGGATCGTTAAGCGAATTTGACCGGTGGTGTGACATGTAAAATGAACTTATATGTGTTTTGAAAGTTGCTTTTAAGAATGTCTTTTGGTATTTTGTAAAATAAGTGTTTGTAATGGTTTGTAAAACTTATGTTTTGTTAAAATGAAATGTAAATTGTGAGTTGGTTTTATATATTAAATGGGTTTGGTTCTAATAAAGTTTTTCGCTGTATTTTAACGTAAATGAATTAATTGACACATTTTTGTTATAATAAAAAGTTTTAAAATAATAATAATAATAATATGTATAAAGAAAGATGGGGTGTTACACCCTTATTTCGAAGACCTAAGCCTTAAACCCAAAGCCCTTAGAGCTAAGCCCTAAGCCTAAGGCCTAAAGCCTTAAACCCTAAGCCTAAAGCTCTAAGCCTCCTTCAGCCCTAATACCAAAGCCTTAAAGCCCTAAGACCTAATCTCACAGGCCTAAGCCCTAATCTGGAAGACCTAGCCATAAGGCTTAAGCCTTAAGCCATAAGGCGTAAGCCCTAACCCTATATCCCTAAGTCGGAAGCCTTATATCAAAAGCCCTAACCCTAAACCCCAGAGCTTAAAGCCAAAATCCCTAAGCCCAAAGCACAAAACCTTAAACCCAAGGCCCTAGGACCTAGACTCTAAGTGTCACATCTCATTTTCATACTTGCTTTTTATGCATAAGAAAATACTATTTTAACACATTTTATAAAAACTACAACGGAAGACTTAATGATAGTTAAATCCATTCCATAAGAACACCAATTAACCATATAAAATTTCCTAATCAAACATTGTATTCGTTCAAAACATAAGGGAATTTACAAACTTTGATAAATATGTATTATCAATATCTTTTAAACATTACACATTCCATCCCACCCATAGCTTGATGCTTACATGCTTTATATATTGAATATTGAAGATTACAGAATAGAGGATTGACACTGTATGGCCTCCCTTGAGACAGCCTTACTTTACTCTCTCAACAATATCCTGTTGAATAATCATGAAAACCATGCATGTAAAACATTTTCGTTCTTTTCATAAAACATGATGCATGATCAATTGTACCTATGCATGACATACAACATTCATATAACCTATAATGATAATATTAAATTTAACATAACATATCAATCGTCAAACAATTGAAAACAAGGACACAAACAATCCCAAGAGTTTGGGTTGGTGTATTGTGCAATACACCCCAACAGAATATTATCCATACTTAATCTAGCACCTAATCAATTCAAATCATAATCCATAAAGTCTACTCTTTGTATTGTAGTCCCAATTTGGCCAAAGATATTCAGAGTTACTTACATGAAGTCCTTATCTTTAAGTTGATCACTTAATCCCTTAATCTTCAACAATTATCACTTGGTAACCTTAATACATAAAAGAAAATTGAGTGAGCTATCGTGGATATACCTTGTTTTGCAGTAACTTCCAACAACCATAACTTACGATACACAAGTCCAATTACGATGATTCAAGTGTCATAATCTTTGCGAAGATGTCTACTTTAAGTAATCTGAGAGAGTAAAATAAAATTACCACTCGAAAACCTTGTAAAAATTCAAATTCTAAAACTGTGCAGATTTGTCCGAAATTGAAAAATCTTGATACAACTTTAAAATTCGTGAACTAGCAACCATTCTGAACCAACCCAAGCACTTAGATATCAATATAGGGTAAGAATTGATACCTTAGAGGAAAAACAAACTTGCACCAAAGTTTCCAAATTCGTGGCTTTCATGTTTTCCTCTTTTCTTGCTTCAATAGTGCGCACTAAATCTCACTTTTATGCACTAAATACCCTCACACACTTCAACTATCCTTAAATCTTCACTTTTCTCCTACAAAACTAGAGAGAACTTGAGAGAAGGAGATGAATTTCGTGGTTTTTCTCATCTGATTGGAAACTCTCTTCATAAAAAGCTAGGGATGAGGTGGGGAAAACATGAGGTGTTTTCTCCTCATTCCACCCCACTTAAACTGCTCCCCAAATTCACTAATCATATTTATTTAACTTTAATAATAACATTTTGATTTATATTATTTTTATATAGAAATTAAGGTGGAGGTGGAGGAAAGCAAGAGGTGTCCATTCAATGTCAATTCAAGTAGGAGGTGTCCATTCTAATAATCACTAATTAGCTTAGGGTTAATCTTATGATTGAGGATTTTATTTATTCTAACTTTCCTTCAAACCCTTCATACAGGTAACAATTTTTTTTTCTTCATCGATCACAACTTCTAATTTACCGTACCGTCAAAACTAAATCACAAGATCATTGTACTATACACCAAAAGCAAGGGTGTTGCACTACGTCCTAAACCCTAAAACCGTAACCCCTAACCCAAAACAAAAATTTAAGCTCTATGCCCAAAGCCTTCCCTAAGCCCTAACATCTAAGCCCAAAGACGTAATCCCAAAGATGTAATCCCAAAGTCCTAACCCTAAGCTGTAAGCCCGGAGCCTTGAGCCCTAATGATGTTGATCAAGTGATGACACAAATCAATCCCAATGACAAAGACCAATTGCAAGGATTTGGAGGCTCGATGACAAAGTCAATAACCAAGAAAATGCATGAAGCACTATGTGGTTTAGGGGAGGAAAATCTAATGAAAAAATCTATTCAACATCAAAACAAAATGTTTATTATGTTAAGTGTTGAAGAAGATATCGATATCATGCTAGGTGGTCAAGAATATTAGCCCAAGAGCCTAAGCCCACTACAAGATTACTTGACCAGCAAGTAAATTAAATTTAACTTGACCAGCAAGTAAATTAAATTTAACTTGACCTGCAAGTTAATTAAATTTAACTTGACCAACAAGTAAATCTTTTGGCAGATTCGAGAATCTTAATAGATTTTAAAAAAATCTTCCCAAAGATATTTTTGTTTTCTTATATATTTCTATTTCCTAATATACTTAGAAATTATCTAGGCTATTTAAAGGCATCCATGTTATTGTGAAAGACAACAGTTTTATAATTATTTCACCTTGAGTGTTTTAGAGAGAATTGTTTCTTTGGTTCTTTGCGAAGAACTCCATCTTCATCAAGTTTATTCTTGATATATAAAATTTGATAGATTTGCTTCTTACCGACAAGTTTGGTCTAGGTCAAGCTCCTTGTTTGATAACTTAGGTTTCGTCGGGAAGGTTCGATTGGAGTTAAGTTCCTCGTACTTGATTCAAAGGGGATCCAAGTATCTTTTTTCTGCATTACTGAAGAGTATCCGGTTTGATATACTCGTGGTTCTCATCACCTAAGCTCTAAGTCCTAAGCCATAAGCCTTAAGCCTTAAGCATTAAGGCTAAGCCTAAAGCCCAAAGCACTAAGCACAAAGCCATAAGCCCTAAGCCCAAAGCCCTACTCCTAAAGCCCAAAGATCTAAGCCCTAATCTCAAAGCCCTAAAAACTAAGCCCAAAGCAGTAATACCTAAACCCTAAGCCCAACGACCTAAGACCTAAGCCATTAGCTTTAAGACATAAGCCCAAAGCCCAAAGCCTAAAGCCTTAACTGATAAGCCCAAAGCTTTAAGCCTTAAGCCCAAAGCCTTAAGACCTAATTCCACAGCTTTAAGCCCTGATCTCAAAGCCCTAACCAATAAGCCTTAAGCAATAAGGTGTAAGTCGTAACCTTATATCCCTAAGCCAGATTTCTTATGTCGAAAGCCTTAAACCCTGATTCCAAAGCATAAAGCCTGAATCTTTATGCCGTAAGCGCAAAGCCCTAATGCTCTAATCTTGAAGCATCAAGGCCAAAGCCCTTAGCACTTATCCCAAAGCCCTAAGCCCTGATCCCTGAGTCATAAGCCTAAAGATCTAAGTTGATAGTTGTAAAGCCTAAGCCGAAACACTGAATCCTTAAGCCTTAGGTACTAAACACAAAGCCCAAATCCCAAATCCATTAGCCCTAATATCACTGCCCTAAGCCCAAATCCCTAAGATATATACCTAAACCCCTATGCCTAAAGCCCAAAGCCCTAAGCCCTAAGCCTTTATCCTAAAGCTCTAAACCTTAAGCCCTAATTAATAAGCCTAAGCCCCAAAGCCCTTAGTACTAAGCCCTAGGCCCTGATGTGCAACGGCCAATTTTGCTAATTTGTGTGCTCATTTTGCAGGGAACTTAGCCTCGGAGAATATGTTCGAGAAGATACGATTTTTGCTCAGATGGCATCCGAGCGTGTCCGACTACGATGAGCCCGGCGCACCAGCCCATGATACGGCCGAGGCTCGCGACCACGACCCGTTGGGCGCCCCACGATCATGACCCGACGACCCATGGAGACACGGTCGTCGGCTTTGCCGAAGTCCTCTATGGCTTTGGCCCGTTTGAATAAATGACCGACATGGGAGAACGCTCGATCCAAATCCCCACGGATCAAGTGTTCAACCATGGGCCCTATTTTTGGTCACACTTAGTTTATTTCTTTTCAGCCAGCAATTAGCCTTAGAAAAGGAAGAGAAGACAACCCAAGAAGAGGAACGCACATTCCATAGGCGAAGGCCCACGAAGGACCACCTCGGCCGAACATTGACCAGCCCACGGTCAAGCCTCGGCCCACTAGAAGACCTTGACTAAATTACATCGGCCACTTTACTTAAATCTTTAAGTAATCTGGTTATTTGGTCAAGGAAAAGATAAGGTTCGAGTTTGATACAGATAAATCTCAAGATGTCCGAAGAGTATCCACCGGGCACGCACAAAAACCGACCATTGGACCATCGGAAAAACAAAGGGGATTTTCATCCATATAATCCGTGCTAAAGTTGCCATATTCATAGGAAAATCGTTGGACAACAACCTTTTCAAAATGGCACGGACAAATCTCGTGATGACATGAAGATAAGGTCAAACTGCGTACACAAGACCGTTCACCAACAAACCGGCAAGCCACAAGGGATTTTATCCATAAAATCCATGATCAATCTGTTGAATCTTCAGAGGATCTTCGAGCAGCAACTTTGCACAATATCCTCGCGGATCCCACCATATCCGAGATCGGATCAACCACTGGTTCGGTCTTTTTCAAGTCGCCCGCGCACATTCATGAACCATTGCCAGACAACCGAGGAACCAGACCACGTGACACCTCTTTCAGACCACCAAGAGCCTTTTAGAAGCCCGGATCCAAATTGGCACGAGCCAATCTTTCATGGCTCGAAGATTATCCCACCGGGTGCACCCTCTCGGTCAACGACGGTCACCTTCGGTCAAGATGCAAAACCAACCGTGCCAATCTTCATGAACCGAGCCTAAAGTCAACCGGAGACCTTCCAAAGCAATCTTAGGCGTTCAAGTCATCCAAGGGCTTAATTTATCTTTCTTAGCTTTTTATCTTTTACGTTTTTTGTATTTAAGTGTAACACTTGCACTTGAATGAAAGAGAGTGAATTAGAGTAAAATTGTGCATTGCACCTTCTTCCCGAAAGGTTTGAATCTCTCTCCGACGTATACTTCTCCGGTGCGTAATATCCGAACGAGAATGTCAACCCTTTGCACGTACGATCGGTGCGTCACATCCGAGTGCGGGCGAGGTCTACCGAGGAGAATACCGTGATTGCTCAGGTATTCAAATTGTCCATCCATCTCTACATCTAAACTCGCAAGAGTTTAACCATTCCATTCCCCGAGATTTCAACGCTTCCATTACACAAAATTCATCACCTTTTCCACCTCCCGAGCCATTATGACACGCTCCAAAAGGATGCAAAGGTGTCGATAGAGGTAGGAGGAATGGTAATCTGCCGAGAGTCAATGAAGGAATGCAGAAACAGGGGAACGAGTCCAATTGAACTCCAAATGCATGCGTGCGTTTGGATTAAAATTTTTGTGGACTTAGACTTTAGGGAATGGACCAACTTTGGTCAAAATTTCAGAGGGGTAGCACGTGAGGAACATAAAATGGCATGAGGTCACCTTTAGATGCACAAGTGGACAAACAGGGTTTTGACAGTGCAGTAGGTGAAGAGAAAACCTCTGCACATCTCCCAATACAGAAAAGATGAGAACGAGAAAATTGCCAGAAAACTTCCTCTATGGAAGGGAAATCAAATGGTGAGAGTTTGGGAGGAATCAAGCTGGTAGTTTAAAAGTTATGAGATATTGAATTTTGGTCGACAGAACTGCCAGATTTCAAGAGTTCGGAAGAAGGGAGGAGGAAAAATCCATGCACAACTTTTAGATAAGAGAAACAGGGGACGCAATGATAAACCAAATATCTCAAGACATGAAAGAGGAACTCACAGTCCAAATTTTAGGAAATTAGCACACGGGAAACAGAAGTTTACACGGATGACACTTTTGTGACACAAACTGGAATTAGGTTAAAATATAACCGGCAGCAACCAACCAATAATAATCCCCAAACAAACAAATGGAAGGATGGCTATGTGATTTCCAAGCTTACCTTGACCCAAAACAAGTGTGGAGGAAGATTGGAATAAAGGCTAAGTGACTGTAGCAAGACACCAACACCAAAGACAAAGAAAGATTATGGATATTACTCACCAAAATCAAATCTTGCAGTGAGAAAAGCGAAGGATTTAGAGAGCTTCAAGCTTATGCAATTTACCAAATTCTTTTCTGCATTCATTAGACGTGGGAGGAGGGATTCATACCCCCTCAAACTTACACAAAAGACAAAAACAATTAAAAACCTAAAATTAGAACTAATGAGTGGCTAAGTAGGAGGTAGGTGTGAAAAAGGGGCCCACCTTCCACTTGCCTCCCAACTCAAACACTCCCTAGACCTAAACCACATCTAAAAGACTTTACAAACTCAAGTTTCATGGGAAATAATATTTCCCTTAAGCTCCAACATGATGGAGCATAAATTGGTCCAATCCGAACCAATTTCCAGCAAATTGATCCAAACCGAAGCAACCTCTATACATCATTTCAAGCTACTAGAATAATTACAATTTACAAGTACTCTAAACAAGCACAAAAATCTCCAAGTGGGAAACTAGCAAACCTCCCTTGTTGGACCAACCTCTCCTTTGATCTATTGGGCTCCAATCCGTTCTCAAAGTGAAGAGGATTTTAGGCAAGGTTCGGTCCATCACTTGACGGATTGTCCATTGACAAATGGATATGATCGTTTGCATCCTTCTTGGACCACACTTGTACAGCGTCCTCTCCCATGGTGGACAAAGTGAAGTCGGCTTTCCCTTCTTTTGGAGTTGGACATGGCCGAGGCTCGGATAGGTTGTCTCGGCAAGAATGGCTTTGGGCATCGGTTGTCAACTTCTCCTCTTCAAATTCCCCATGCAAATAATGTTTGGGAAGCTCTTTGTCAAGTGGTGAGGGATCATCTAAGAGGTCAATTAAAGGAAATGTTACACCTGCAAAATCAGCAAACAAGTTAGCAAATTGTCTTGCACGGCCACGAGTTATCATGCCCTCCGGGTGGTGGTGGCTCTCAGGCATGTCACATTACCATATTCACCCGAGCCATCTCATATTTCATTCGACCATTATCCCTTATTTCCATCACCATAAGCTTCCGCAACGCAACTCCACAAAACGGACGAGCCAAATTCCTGTTTGCCGCACGCACCACCAATCCGAGCCCCGCGTGCGCGCATTCTTCCGACCCACGGTGCGCCAACCCCCAAGGAAGGCACATCAGGCCCAAGGCCTTACACCATAAGTCCTAAGCAAAAAACCGAAAGCCTAAAGAATTAAACACTAATCTCTAACCCCTAAAGATGTGTCTTTAATTAGCATGTTATATTATTATTATGTAAAGTTTCATTTGCTGGAGTCATAATAAGATTGTAATGTTTCCAAAAGATATCAGTTTGGTGACTTTTGAAACATTGTAACCCTGTAAGAGTTGTCTTTGAAGTATCTTTCTTCAAAGTTTGTGTCTTTCTTTTATATCTATTTACAGAGCTATAACTTTGAAGAGTTATCTCTCTTCAAAAGTTGTATTTTTTCTTCGAAGTCACAAATCAATGCCTTTAGGAGTCTATATGTAGAAGGCATTGGAATATGTAATATTCATTGGGTGATTGTTGTTGAGTGTGATTTTCATAGATTATTCAATCACTCAAGTGCATCAACCATTGATAATTTATTCCGATCGGTGAGTCATATCCGAGGGTATTCATCATTTGTGTTCCTGCAGCAAATCTTGGTGAGTCATATCCAAGAGTTGTTATTTCATTTCGTATTGTCGTCTCCATCTTTGCTTTATTCATCATTCTCGTCTTTAATTTCGTGCTCCAAGTAACACAAATAACTTAGTCAACAAGACCGAGTGATACTTCAATTTTTCCGCATACATTCTTTGGCTTTCACGAAGTGAAAGCATGTCTGATGTGCCTGAAGGTGCGATTACATGGTCAAGAGCCAAGACTTTAGCTAACAAACTTGTTAATTATGCAGCAAAGTATATGGAGCATAATATGGAGACGAACCCTTCAATTATCGACATGGAGCTTCCTAAGCATGTACTTCATTGGGACTTAGCTAAAGAAGTTATTTGAATAAGTCACTCTTCAAGAAGCAACCCCAGAAGTTGAATAATAAAGATATGTCTTTAATAAGCATGTTATATTATTATTATGTAATGTTTCGTTTGCTGGAGTCATAATAAGATTGCAATGTTTCCAAAAGATATCACTTTGGTGACTTTTGAAACATTATAGAGTTGTAACTTTGAAGAGTTATGTATCTTCAAAGGTTGTGTCTTTCTTTTATATCAATTTACAGAGTTGTAACTTTGAAGAGTTGTGTCTCTTCAAAGGTTGTGTCTCTCTTTTATATCTATTTACAGAGTTGTAACTTTGAAGAGTTGTCTCTCTTCAAAGGTTGTATCTTTCCTTTAGAGTCACAAATTAATGCCTTTAGGAGTCTATATATAGAAGGCATTGCAATCTGTAATACATATTGAGTGATTGTTGTTGATTGTGATTTTCACAGATTATTCAATCAGTCAAGTGCATCAACCGTTGATTGTTTATTCCGATCGGTGAGTCATATCCGAGGGTATTCATCATTTGTTTTCTTGCAACAAATCTTGGTGAGTCATATCCAAGAATTGTTA
The DNA here is from genome assembly GCA_003255005.1 of Begonia fuchsioides. Lineage (NCBI taxonomy): Eukaryota > Viridiplantae > Streptophyta > Magnoliopsida > Cucurbitales > Begoniaceae > Begonia > Begonia fuchsioides. The sequence continues at coordinate 20,916 of QAOC01028935.1, read as the reverse complement.
TTTCATTTCGTATTTTCATCTTCATCTATGTTTTATTCATCATTTACATCCTTAATTTGGTGCCCCAAGTAATACAAATCACTCAGTCAACCAGACCGAGTGATATTTCAATTTTTCCGCGCACATTCTTTGGCTTTCACAAAGTCAAGGCGTGTCATTTGGTATCAGAGCCTTGTTGTATCCTTGTATCAGAGTTACAATGATGACAAGAAGTGCAGCCACAAATCAAAACAAGGAAGCAAGTGTCCCAATAACAAGTGCACAAGTTCCATGACCGCCGATCCCTCAAGATAGTGAACCTTCTTTCCAAGCGCAGATTGATGAATTGAATCAAAAGTTCAACACAATTCATCAACTTCTCTTGGAGGATAGGCTTGCTAATGCTAAAGCAACCGTAACTTCATCGTTAAGAAGAAATTCTCCAGCACCACCAAGGAGAGGCCGTGGGGGTCTAAAGGGCCGAGGTGGACAATATGGTAATCATTCCCTCGAAACTGATTGGATTATGACTTAGAGGGTAATTCTCTTGAGTATGGCCAACCTAGGCACAATTATAACAATGAATTACGGAATGTCAAGGTGAACATGCCGTCTTTCAATGGTGTATGCAATGGGGATTTCTTTTTAGATTGGGTGGATAAAGTGGAACGAATTTTCGACAGCTATGAATACTCCGACCATGCTAAGATCCAACTTGTTACAATGGAATTCAAAGGGTATGCAAGCCTTTGGTGGGAAAGTCTAAAAGTACAACGAAGACGTGACAACTTAGGCGATGCGCTTAGTTGGCGAGAGCTACGCAATATTATGGAAAAGCGATTTGTACCGAAGCACTATAAACAAGAGCTTTTTCTGCTCTTGCAAGGTTTGCGGCAAAATCAACTATCCGTAGAAGATTATGTAACCAAATTTGAATCGCTTCGCATTCGGTGTGGACTTGAAGAACCAGAGGAACAAATGATGGCACGGTTTATTCGAGGCCTACATCAAGAGATCGGAGATACAGTGGAGTTGTATACATATGAGTCCATGGATGACGTGATACAATTAGCACTCGAAGTGGAGCACCAAATTAAGAGGAAAAGCAAAGGAGTTAACTCTCGATTTACACAAAAAATAATTCAAACTACTAAGCCATCACTGAAGATAGAAGACAGGAACTTACCTTCCAAAAGTTGGCCAAACAAAGCAATAGGTAAAAAGAACCTCAATCTCGATCCTAAACCAAGATCACGAGAAGTAAAATGTTTCAAGTGTTTAGGGTTGGGGCATATTGCTAATCAATGTCCTAACAAGAGAGTTATGCTTATACAAGAGGAATCAGGAGAAATCATTAGCGATGATGAAGACCCAGATCAACAAATCAAGGAGGAGGTCATTCAAGAGGATGTTTGTCATGCCCACGAAGGGCCTTTGCTAATGATAACTCGAAGGGCCTTGTCTTCTCATTTTGGAGGTACGAATCAACAAAGAGAAAATATTTTCTATTCCCGTTGCTTGATTAAGGGCAAAATTTGCTCCCTTATAATTGATGGAGGAAGTTGCACCAACGTGGCTTCTACCAATTTAGTGGAGAAACTTGGACTTCCAACTACCGTGCATCCTACGCCTTATCGCCTGAATTGGTTGAATGATAAAAATGATTTGAAGGTAACCACTCAAGCAACCATTGATTTTTCTATTGGTGGGTATAAAGACTCGGTGTTGTGTGATATTGTGCCTATGAATGCTAGCCATCTTTTATTAGGCAGGCCCTGACAGTTTGACAAGAAGGCCATGCATGATTGTTTCACTAACTACTATTCTTTTATGGAGATGACCGTTTGGTAAAATTGGCACCACTTCAACCCGAGCAAATTGTGAAAGACAACAAAGCTATGAGGTCCTTAAAAGCTAAGGCGACATTATTTCTATCAAAGAGACAACTTAAAACTTCTTTGAAGGTAGGTGGTCCATTTGTGCTTCTTATGTTCAATGATCAAATGGTGGAAGATAAGGATATACCCGAAGAGGCGCTGACACTTCTTAATGAGTTTGATGATGTTTTTCCGAAAGAGATGCCTCATGGTTTACCTCCACTTAGAGGAATTGAGCATGGTATTGATCTCCAACCAGGGGCTATACTACCTAATCGACCTGCTTATCGGATGAATCCTGAAGAGGTCAAGGAATTGCACAAACAAGTGCGAGATCTTTTGGATAAAGGATACATTCGAGAAAGTTTGAGTCCTTGTGCAGTTCCTTCCCTACTTGTCCCAAAGAAAGATGGATCTATGAGGATGTGCATAGATAGCCGCGCCATCAACCAAATAACCATCAAGTACCGGTTTCCAATTCCAAGAGTTGAAGACATGCTTGATGAGCTAAGTGGAGCCTCACTATTTTCTAAGGTTGATTTAAAGAGCGGATATCACCAAATCCGCATGAGAGAAGGCGATGAATGGAAGACGGCATTTAAAACCAAGTATGGACTATACGAATGGATGGTAATGCCATTCGGTTTATCTAATGCGCCTAGCACATTTATGCGCCTCATGCATTATGTGCTTAAAGACTACTTGGGTAAGTTCATTGTGGTATATTTTGACGACATCTTGGTATATAGCTTGAACTTGGAGTCACACTTAGAACATCTTCGTGCCTTGTTTACTACTTTAAGGGCAGCAAAACTTTATGGACATCTTAAGAAATGCACATTCTTGCAAAATGAGGTACACTTCCTTGGTTTTATTATTTCTAAGAATGGATTGGCCATGGATGAAGCAAAGGTACAAGCCATCAAGGAATGGCCCGAGCCTAAAAGCATATCGGAGGTAAGGAGTTTTCATGGCCTTGCTTCTTTCTATCGACGTTTTATAAAAAATTTTAGTGCAATTATGGCTCCACTAACTGATTGCACTAAAAAAGGAAGAGAATTTATGTGGAGTCGATCTTGTCAGGAAGCATTTGAATCCATTAAAAAATTATTGTGCAATGCCCCGTTATTGGCATTACCTGATTTCAACAAAGTTTTTGAGGTTGAATGTGATGCATCCGGAATAGGCATTGGAGCCCTACTTATACAAGAGGGAAAACCAATTGCTTACTTTAGTGAGAAACTAAAAGGAGCCAATCTTAATTATTCGACATATGACAAAGAATTCTATGCAGTGATGAGAGCATTGGAAGTGTGGCAGCATTACCTTTTACCAAAAGAGTTCATAATTCATACTGATCATCAAGCCTTGAAGCATATTAAGAGTCAAGGTAAGCTTAACCGGAGACATGCCAAATGGGTAGAATACTTGGAGAGGTATCCTTATGTGATCAAATACAAGAAAGGAGAAGTGAATGTGGTGGCCGATGCATTATCCAGAAGGTACACCTTACTTATTGAACTTAAATCGAGATTTCTTGGATTTGATTGGATAAAAGATGCCTATAAAGATGATTTGGATTTTGGACTTCACTGGGAGAACTGCAAGGGAAAGGCCGAAAATGGATTTTACTTACAAGATGGGTTTCTTTTTCGATTTGGAAAGTTGTGCATACCTCTTGGAAACATTCGAGAATCATTAGTGAGGGAAGCTCATTGTGGAGGTTTGGCTTGTCATTTTGGAGAGAAAAAGACCATGGAAACACTAAAAGAGCATTTCTTTTGGCCGAGAATGGCTAAAGATGTGCACAAGGTGGTAGCGACATGCATCATATGTAAGAAGGCAAAAAGTAAGGCTCTCCCTCAGGGTCTTTACATGCCATTGCCAGTTCCAAATCATCCTTGGGAAGAAATCTCTATGGACTTTGTACTCGGCCTACCAAGAACAGCTAGGGGAAAAGATTCAATTCTAGTAGTAGTTGACCGATTCTCCAAGATGGTTCATTTTATTCCTTGCTCTAAAACAGATGATTCATCTCATGTTGCTGATCTTATTTTCAAAGAAGTGGTGAGATTGCACGGCATTCCTAAATCAATTGTCTCGGATCGCGACACGAAGTTTCTGAGTCATTTTTGGAAGACATTGTGGGGAAAGATTGGTACTAGGCTCCTATTTAGTACCTCATTTCATCCTCAAACTGATGGCCAAACCGAAGTGGTCAATCGATCTTTGGGAGCATTACTAAGAAGTGTAATTGGCAAAAGGCTTACGGATTGGGACTTGCAATTACCCTATGTTGAGTTTGCATACAACCGAAGTGTGCATGGATCTACACAACAGACCCCATTTGAGGTAGTATATGGTTTCAACCCTTTAACTCCACTAAATTTAATTCCAATTCCTATCAAACAAGTTGTAAATTTTGATGGAGCAAAGAAGGCTGAACAAGTGAGAGCCTTGCACCAAGAAGTAAGGAGAAAAATCGAGAAGAAGAATGAGTCATATGCACGACAAGCAAACAAAGGCCGCAAGGAGATTATTTTTAAGGAAGGAGATTTAGTTTGGTTACATCTACGCAAGGAAAGATTCCCTAACCAACGAAGGTCTAAGTTGCTTCCAAGAGCCGATGGTCCATTCAAGGTTTTGGAACGGATTAATAATAATGCTTATAAGATTGAGTTGCCTGGTGAGTATGGCGTTTCAGCAACTTTCAATGTGCAAGATCTATCACGTTATGAGGAGTATGATGACAAAGATTTGGAGGAGACCAACCTTTTGGATTTGAGGACAAATCATCAAACACCTGGGGAAGATGATGTGCCTGAAGGTGCGATTACACGGTCAAGAGCCAAGACTTTAGCTAACAAACTTGTTAATTATGCAGCAAAGTATATGGAGCATAATATGGAGACGAACCCTTCAATTATCGACATTGAGCTTCCTAAGCATGTACTTCATTGGGACTTAGCTAAAGAAGTTATTTGAATAACCCACTCTTCAAGAAGCAACCCCAGAAGTTGAATAATAAAGATATGTCTTTAATAAGCATGTTATATTATTATTATGTAATGTTTCGTTTGCTGGAGTCATAATAAGATTGCAATGTTTCCAAAAGATATCACTTTGGTGACTTTTGAAACATTATAGAGTTGTAACTTTGAAGAGTTGTGTATCTTCAAAGGTTGTGTCTTTCTTTTATATCAATTTACAGAGTTGTAACTTTGAAGAGTTGTGTCTCTTTAAAGTTGTGTCTCTTCAAAGGTTGTGTCTCTCTTTTATATCTATTTACAGAGTTGTCTCTCTTCAAAGGTTGTATCTTTCCTTTAGAGTCACAAATTAATGCCTTTAGGAGTCTATATATAGAAGGCATTGCAATCTGTAATACATATTGAGTGATTATTGTTGATTGTGATTTTCACAGATTATTCAATCAGTCAAGTGCATCAACCGTTGATTGTTTATTCCGATCGGTGAGTCATATCCGAGGGTATTCATCATTTGTTTTCTTGCAACAAATCTTGGTGAGTCATATCCAAGAATTGTTATTTCATTTCGTATTTTCATCTTCATCTACATTTTATTCATCATTTACATCCTTAATTTCGTGCCCCAAGTAATACAAATCACTCAGTCAACCAGACCGAGTGATATTTCAATTTTTCCGTGCACATTCTTTGGCTTTCACAAAGTCAAGGCGTGTCAATGTCATTTGGTATGAGAACCCTGTTGTATCCTTGTATCAGAGCCCTGTTGTATCCTTGTATCAGATCTCAAGGCTTAAGACTTTAGGAAAGGAACCGTACATGGACTCAAACTTTCTCGAATGTATCCTTTGTCCAAAAAATCTCGCACTTATTTGTGCAATTCCTTGACCTCTTCTGGATTCATCCGATAACAGGGTCGATTAGGTAGTATAATATAACAACCCTCATTTGTTTTTTTTTAATTTGTGACTTTAAGATGGAAGTGTTTAAGATTTTTTTATGAATGTTGGTTAAATATTAAAGTATTAAGATATTGTGGATATAAGTAAATTAGTAGGTTGAAGGTGATGAGGAAAATAATGTTTAAGTATATGGGATGATGCTATTCGGAAAGGTTAGAAAATTTTATAGGTTTGGTCGACATCACGGTTAAGCGGTCGACAGCTTAGTAACCAGTCGACACAGAATAGCTCTCGGGAATTGATTCAGTCGACACCATGGTTAAGCGGTCAACACCTTAGCAACCGATCGACACCTTAGCAACCAGTCGACACCTTAGGAACCGGTCGACACAGAATAGCTCTCGGGAATTTCTTCGGTCGACACCAGAGTCAAAGCGGTTGACACCTTCACCGACCTAAGTTGAAAAGTCAGCCAAAACTTGGAGAATTCTCATTGGTGGATGCAAAAGAAAGATTGTTTTTGTTTAATAAAGGACATAAAGTCATTTGGCTGTCATTTTTCCTTCCAGCCACGATTTCTTCCATATTCTCTCTCGGTTTCATGCCTTGACCAAGGGAGAGTGAGATTTCGAAAGAAAAGAGGTATTGTGAAGAAAAAAAAGGTGAGGTTAGACACCATTGAGTGAGAAAGTGAGTCATTTCAAGAGGGGTAAAATAGAAAATCCTAAATTTTCGTGGAGGCTGAAGTTCAAGGTATTATTCTATCCTCTGAGTTTCTTTTAGGTTCAGTAATGATAAAATGATTGCATTGGTTGAATTGGTAGATAAAAATAAATGATTTCATGTCGATTGTGGTGAAATCAGTTAATTATGTACAAGGTTATGGTTTTGGAGATTCGGTCGAATCGTGGTATGAATTTGAGTTTGTGTCCTTCATAGGAGTTAGAGAATACTTTTAGAGTGATCTATAGCCGTTTGAATCATATAATTCGGAGCTTTGTAGACAAAGTTAAGGATGTTGCAAGTCAGTAGACAAAAACTGGGAGAGAGCTGCGGTCGACACCTTATAGGTTAGGTCAACCAGTTCTCAATTTCAAAAATGCATGCTCTCTTTTTTGTCAACATCGATCGACACTTTATGTTAAGTTAGTTTTCTAAGATTGGTGTCTTCTAAGAAGTTACAGTAGACTCTTTAAGGAACAATTTGATACCTGAAGCATCACAATTGGATCATTATAGAGGAAGTTATAGTTTTTTGAAGTAGGAAGAGAAAACAAAAGTTGAAAATCAGGAGTGTTGGAACCGATTTAGGAATTCTGTGTTATACATGCAGTTATGTTGCTCCATTGAAATTATGGTCTTCTAATTAACTTTAATAGATACCTTGAGTGATTCAATGTCATGAGAATCGACTCAAATGGATGAGTGGCTAGTAAGTTATGACTTTATGCTATAAAACAGGTCATGTTACTTGATTTCTGATCTTTGAATGATCTATATGTTTAGGTCATCAATTGGATTAAAAAGGGACTCAAGTAGATTAATTCAAGCTAGCTGCTAAGATAAGTTAGTATTAAGATTGTTTGGCCCTTATGTGGGACTGCATTGCAAAAATTAGGCTGTATGTTTGTTGTGTGTTGTATGTTTATTTTCATATTATGTTTGATGTAATGTAGTAATGTTTCATAGTCATAGTCATGCATCATAGTTTTACAAAATGTCAACGAAATGATTTCATGCATCGTTTTACAACGTAGTTTGAGGTAAACGAGATATAATTGGTAGTATGAGACACTAATTATGTTTCATCTCTGATGAATTAAGAACTTGAATATCAAAAAGTAAAACAAGTGGTTATTACAGGCCTAAACACTCCAAGCAGTAATGTAAGTGGGCCCAATAGATAATGAAGTAGGTGGAGGGCAGTATTCTTGAGATCCTGTAATATATCCAAAGATAAATAAAATATAAAACCTAAGAAACGTGAATGAATTGTGCATTGTTTTACCAACAACATAGTCATACTTATGCATTTTTATAGTCATGCTACTTACTGAGCTTTAGGCTCATAGTTTAGGTTTCACAATGTAGGAAATGTAATGGAGGAATAAGTGCAAATGACTGATCAAGGAGTTAGAGCAGAGAAGTGTCCAAATTATACAATTATTGAGTGACGACAGATGGAGAGTGACCTATGGGCACACACAGTCATAATTCAAAATTTTTTTAAGGTTTTTAAGATGCAATTAAATTGTATATATTATTTTGGAGTGATGAATTACAAAGTTTTGAAAATCAATGTATTTTAAGTTGAATTATTTTCTTCCGCTGTATGTTTAAATTATTAAATGATTATGTATTTTACTTATAAAAGGTGGAGTTGAAATCATTATTTACGAAGAAATGTATGTTTTTCAATTTGACGGTTTTCCTTTTTAACTATTTTATAAACTAAAGATAGTTTAGAAATTAAAGTAACAAGTGTCCCCTAATGTAAGTAAGTAAGTAAATAAGAAGTCAGTAACGATCCGGTTCTCGGGTCACCAGTGAGTAAGGGAAGCAATAACCGACGGCCTGGGAATTGGATTGTTACATATAGCCTCTGGTTGAAGATCAATATCATGCTCAATTCCTCTAGGTGGTCCATTTGTACTTTTTGGGCTTAGAGCTTCGGGTTATGGCTTAGGGCTTTGGGATTAGCGATTATGGCTTAAGGTTTAAGACTTTAGGCACTAGGCTTAGGGCATAGGGCTTAAGGATTGAGGCATATGGCTTAGTGGTTAGGGCTTTAGGCATAAGACTTAGGGCTTAAGGGTTAGGGCTTTGTGTTTAGAGCTTTGGGGTTATACTTAAGACTTTTTGATAGGGGTTAGGGGCTAGGGCTTTGTGCTTACGGCTTTGGGTTAAGGCTTGTGAGTTTTAGGGTTTAGGGCTTATTACTTAGAACTTATTGCTTTAGAGTTGAGAACTTATTGCTTCGAGCTTAGGGTTTAGGGCTTCATGCTTGGGGTTTAGAGATAAGGTTTTAGGCTTTGATCTTTGAACTTTGGGCTCAGAGCTTAGGGTTTAAGGCTTTGAAATTAGGTCTTCGAGCTTAGGACTTTCAAATTAGGGCACATGGCTTAGGATTTTGGGCTTTCGGCTTCGGGCTTTCGGCTTTTAGCTTAGGGCATATGGATTTGAGCATAGGCTGTAGGCTGTAGCGCTCAGGCCTTATGGCTTACCGCTTTGGGCATAGGTCATAGTGTTTTGTTCTTTGGGCTTTTGGCTTTTAGCTTAGGGCTTATGGCTAATGACATAGGGCAAGCCTTATGACATAGAACTTAGGGCTTAAGACTAGGGGCTTAAGGCTAAGGGATTAGGGCCTTGAACTTTGGGCTTATGGCTAAAGGCTTAGCACTTAGGACATAGTGCTTTGGGCTTTAGGCTTTAGAGCTTGAGGCTTAAGGCTTAGTGCTTAGGGCGTGCCACTTACGGCTTAGAGCTTAGGTCTTAGGGCTTCTGGCTTATGGCTTAGGGATTATGGCTCATAGCTTATGGCTTAGGGCTTAGAACTTAGAGCTTAGAGCTTAGGGCGTAAGGCTTAAGGCTTAGGGCTTAAGGCTTAGAGCTTAGGGCTTAGGGCTTATGGCTTATGGCTTGTCGCTTATGGCTTCTGGCTTATGGCTTCTGGCTTATGGCTTATGGCTTATGGCTTAGGGCTTATGGCTTAGGACTTAGGGCTTAGGGATAATGGCTTAGGGATAAGGGCTATGGACTTTAGGCTTAAAGCTTATGTCTCACAACTCACGACTTAGAACTTAAGGCTTAGGGTTTAAGGCATAAGTTATGGGGCTTAAGGCTTAGGGTTGAAGTCTTAGTGCTTGGGGGTTAGAGCTTATAGCTTAGGGCTTAGAGCTGCAGTCTTAGCACTTTGGGGTTAGAGCTTAGGGCTTAGGGCTTAGGGCTTTAGGGCTAAATTTTTAGTTTTAGTGCTCTTACTTTTGCCTAAGGATTTTGATTTAAGGCTTTGGACACTGGCCTTAGAGCTTACGAATTAAGGCTTACGAATTAGGACTTAGTACTTAGAACTTATTGTGACATGCCTCGGGTTCCCTTTCCTCAAGGTGCCATCACCTGAAACAGAGCAAAAGAATTTTCTAATTTGTTTGTTCATTTTGCAGAGATCATATCTAATGGAATATCATTTATGGAGTCCTCTTCTAATAATCAATAGCAACTCAAGCATCTTATTTCATTGATAGATCAAGGAAAAGAAGTGAAGTGTACCCGAAAAGATAGTGCACCCGAGAAGATAACATTTTGCACACCTGATTTCTAGCATTGCATGGCCCATGCCATATTATTCATTTACAAACTTTCTTTTTAGTTTCAGCTCATTTCATGCTTAATTTCGTGCATATGGGTATGACATGGGTTTTATGAGTTTCTTCTGAGTTTTATGGGTTTCTTGTGGGTTTTATGGGTTTTTACTTTTTGATTAGCAGCCAACTCTCTCCTTTCACATTAAGAAATTTTATTTTCCTCCATGTGATGTTAGTTAGTTGCTAAAAAGTCTCTAGAATTAGTTTTTCTCTTTTTTTATTTTGAAGATGAATATAGTCACTCAGCTTAAGTTGATTCATTCAACCGAATGTGGCTATAATTTCATCACTTGAAGATAGTTAAAATCAGTTTTGTGATATTGAAAACAAGAGTGCATTGACATTTCTTTGGAATTCATTTCCTAAGCTCCCTTCTGATCGAGCTCCGGTGAGATATATCTGACCGTCCGAGAAGAACCTTCAATTCAGCTTACTTCCGAGCTAGTAAGTTGAGTTTTTCTTGCTGCTTAAAATCCCTTGCAAGGAACAAAGATTAGTTACAAGTTCTATTTAGCTCTTCACTCCATTTCGTGATCATTATCCTCCATCAAACTCTCCAAAAATCAGCCATAAATTTCTCCTCCCTGAACAAATTCCGACTTCCATAAAATCGGCCAACCTTCACCAAAATCGGTTTATTTGTCCTTAATCCGAGAACTAATGAATTAACATATCCTTCCATTTCAATTTCGTGTCATTTGGTATTCGAGCTTAAAATACCTTCCCACACTTCCATTTCTACTTTAGTTATCTTGATACACTAGCGATTAAGTGATGATGACTCGAAGTGGAGCTTCACACCAAAATAACCAAGAAACCGTTTCACAAAACAACCTTTCTACCACACCAACCCATGAGGTAGCTGAATCTAGCTACCAAGGACAAATTGATGAAATTAATAAGAAGCTAGAGCTATTTTTGCAAAGGTTGGATGCTAATCCACCCCCTATGAGAGTTCCTCCAACCCCGGCTCTAAAGAGAAAACTCGGAGGTGGCTTATTTGCTTCAAAACGTCCAACTATGGATGAATCTGAGGGAGACTATGATGGGCATGATCATTTCAACTGTGATGATAACATGAGAAACATTAAGGTATCAATCCCTTCCTTTAATGGTTCTTGCAATGGGGATACATTTCTGGATTGAGTTGAAAAAGTTGATAAGATCTTCGATTGTTATAATTATTCCGAATGGATGAAAATAAGATTAGTTTCATTGAAATTAACCGGTTATGCTAGTCTTTGGTGGGAATCATTCTCAAGCCACTTAAACCGTGGGAAGCTAGTTAAGATCAAGAGAAAATTATAAGAGATTTCAAAATGAGAGAAAAGCCAATATGTGAGCAAAAGAGTGAAAAAAAGTGCGATGAGAGAAAAATAGAGCGTGAGAAAAAAATAGAAGAGGGTGAAAAAAAGGGCAAAGAGAGAAAAAAAGAGCAAGAGAGAAAACAAGAAGAGAGTGGGAAAATAAGTGGAATAGCGAGAAAAAGTGAGGTGAAGAGTGTGATGTTAGCAAGGCAACAAGTACTTGTACTCTTGTACAAGGATATTTATCTTTCTACTAACGAGCTAACCCCTTTGTTTCCAAGTGTTATTTCTACTCTTTTAAAGGAATTTGAAGATGTGTTTCCCGAAGAAGTTCCAAGTGGGTTACCTCCTTTGAGAGGAATCGAACACCAAATTGATTTTATGCCTGGAGTTTCAATACCCAATAGACCGGCATACCGAGCTAATCCTGAAGAGACGAAAGAAATCCAAAAACAAGTTGACGAGCTAATAGAGAAGGGTTTCGTGAGAGAGAGTCTTAGTCCATGCTCGGTTCCTGTGATTTTAGTTCCAAAGAAAGATGGGAATTGGCGAATGTGTGTGGATTGTCGAGCTATCAACAAGATCACGATAAAGTATCGACATCCTATTCCAAGGTTAGATGACATGCTTGATGAATTGCATGGTTCATGTTTATTTTCAAAAATAGATTTAAAGAATGGATACTACCAAATACGGATGAAAGAAGGGGATGAATGGAAAACCGCTTTTAAAACTAAGTATGGTCTTTATGAGTGGTTAGTAATGCCGTTTGGATTATCTAATGCACCAAGTACTTTTATGAGATTAATGAACCATGTGCTAAGAGCTTTTATCGGAAAATTTGTTGTTGTATACTTTGATGATATATTAATATATAGCAAAACCTTAGATGCACATGTTGAACATTTGAATTTGGTTTTAATTGCATTACGAGAAAATCAACTTTATGCTAACTTGAAGAAGTGCACTTTTTGCATGGATTCGGTAGTTTTTCTTGGTTTTGTTGTAGGATCAAAAGGGATTTCGATGGATAAAGAGAAGATCAAGGCGATTCAAGAGTGGCCGAGACCAAAGAATGCAAGTGAGGTTAGGAGTTTCCATGGATTGGCAAGTTTTTATAGAAGGTTTGTTCGAGATTTTAGTACTATCGCGGCACCGTTGAATGATCTTGTTAAAAAGCATGCTGAATTTAAATGGAACGAAGTTCATGAACACGCTTTTAACCTTCTAAAAGATAAACTTACTAGTGCACCATTACTTGTGTTACCTAATTTTGATAAAGTATTTGAAATTGAATGTGATGCGTCGGGAAAAGGTATTGGTGGTGTTTTAATGCAGGATTCCAAGCCAATCGCTTACTTTAGTGAAAAACTTAATGGAGCTGCTTTAAATTATCCAACATATGACAAGGAGTTGTATGCTTTATTGAGGACTTTACAAACATGGCAACATTATTTGTGGCCAAAGGAATTCATTATTCATTCTGACCATGAAAGTTTGAAGCATTTGAAGTCACAAGGAAAATTACACAAGAGGCACGCCAGGTGGATGGAGTTTATTGAAACCTTTCCATATGTTATAAAGTAAAAAAAAGGTAAGGAAAATATTGTTGCCGATGCATTATCTTGAAGGTACGTACTTCTAACGTCCTTACAATCTAAATTGCTTGGATTTGAATTAGTTAAAGAATTATATGAAGTCGATTTGGATTTTGGTGAAATTTGGAAATTGTGCGAAAAGATTGCATATTTAGATTATTATAGACATGATGGTTATTTGTTTAAAAAAGATAAAATTTGTGTTCCTAAATGTTCGTTGAGAGAACTATTTGTTAGGGAAACTCATGCTGGCGGATTAATGGGACATTTTGGAGTGAGCAAAACTTTAACTGTTTTATGTGAGCACTTTTATTGGCCAAAAATGAGACATGATGTGCAAGTTATTTGTGATAAATGTATCGAGTGTAGGAAAGCTAAATCAAAAATCAAACCACACGGAAAGTATATTCCTCTTCCAGTTCCTAGTCAACCTTGGATTGATATTTCAATGGATTTTGTTATTGGTTTGCCGAAAACACAAAGTGGAAAGGATAGTATTTTCGTAGTTGTTGATAGATTTAGTAAGATGGCACACTTTATTGCATGCTCAAAACTAATGATGCTTCACATGTTGCGAATTTATTCTTTAAAGAGATTGTGCGGTTGCATGGCTTACCAAAAATAATTGTTAGTGATCGAGATGTTAAATTTTTAAGTCACTTTTGGAGAACTTTGTGGAATAAGTTAGGAACTAAACTTTTATTTTCAACAGTAGCGCACCCACAAACGGATGGACAAACTGAAGTAGTTAATAGAACAATATCTACTTTGTTAAGAGAAATTATTTCTAAGAATTTAAAACAATGGGAAGTGTCTACCACATGTTTAATTTGCATATAATAGAGTTAATTATTCAACTACATCTTATTCACCATTTGAAATAGTGTATGGTTTTAATCCTTTAACTCCTATGGATATGCTACCCTTGCCTACTAATGAGTTTGTTAATTTTAATGGAAAGAACAAGGCAAAATTTGCTAGAGATTTGCATACAAAGGTCAGGGAGAATATAGAAAAGAAAAATGAGCATTATGCGCAGCAAGCAAACAAAAGCCGAACAAAAGTCGTATTTAAGCCAGGAGATTGGGTTTGGATTCACCTAAGGAAAGAAAGATTTGCAAGTAGGAGGAAAAATAAGTTGCAACCTCGAGGAGATGGTCATTTTCAAGTGTTAGAGAAAATCAACGACAATGCCTACAAAATTGATTTGCCAAGTGAATATGGTAATGTAAGTGCCACTTTCAATGTTAGTGACTTATCTTTTTTATGATGCAGGAGATTCGAGGATGAATCTTTTCGAGGAAGGAGGGAATGATGCAGATCAAGTGATGACACAAATCATTCCCAAGAAGAAAGACCAATTGCAAGGAATTGGAGGCCCAATGACAAGGTCAAAAACCAAGAAAATGCATGAAGCGCTATGTTGTTTAGTGGAAGAAATTGAAATGAAAGAATCTAGTCAACATCAAATAAAATGGTTATTATGTTAAGTGTTGAAGAAGATATTGACATCATACAAGGTGGTCAAGCACACAAGCCGAAGAGCCCAAGCCAATAAAAGATATTGAATGGACAAAGGAAATAGGAAAGTACATGCAACTTTCCTTAAATCAAACGTTTACTTGACCATCAAGAATATATTGGCAGATTCGGCAATCTTCTCAAAGTTATTTTAAAACGTTTTCTTCATAAGAGTTGTAGCTGCTTTCAATACCTTTTCGGAATGGGCTAGATCATTAAAATATGACGTTGTTTGCTTGGCAAAATACACAACTTACCAAATTAGAAGTGCCTTGCAACAATTCCAAAAATTCTTTCTTTTTATTTTATTAAGTTCCCTAATTATTTTCTATTTCCTAATTTACTTGTTGTTAGTAAAGTGTGTAGCCTATTTAAAGGCAATTAAGCTATTTTAATAGGGACAACTTTTATGATTAATTCACCTTGAGTGTTTGGAGAGATTTTCTCTTTGGTTCTTTGCGAAGACTGATCTTCATCAAGTTAATTCTTGATAGATCAAATTTGATAGCTTTGGTTCTTACCGACAAGTTTGGTCTGGGTCAAGCTCCTTGTTTGATAACTTAGGTTCCGCCGGCAAGGTTCGATTGTGGTCAAGTTCCTCGTACTTGATTCAAAGGCGATCCAGGTGTCTTTTTCCGCATTGTTGAAGGGTCTCGGGTTTGATATACCCGTGGTTCTCATCACATACTTTTGGGGAAGACCGTGGCAATTTGACCGAAAGTTATACATGATGGATACACCAATCAAAATTCATTCAAGTTTGAAGGGAGAGCCATCAAACTAGCACCACTAGATCCAAAGCAAATTTCTAAGGATGAGGTTACAAGGAGAGAAGGTATGGCTAAAAGAAATTCTCTTATGTCTAAAAAGGAATTGTTTAAGTCTATCTGAAATTGTGTTCTCTTTGTGATGATCTTGTTCCAGGAAAGAGTTGAGGAGATTGGAAAGATTTCTAAGGAGGTTTTAACCTTGCTTGAGGAGTATCAAGATGTTTTTCCAAAAGAGCTACCTCTAGGGTTGCCAGCCTTTCGAGGTATCAAACGTCAAATCAACCTCCAACCAGGTGCGGTGTTACCTAACCGGTCCTCTTATAGAATGAACCCCGATGAAGCAAAGGAGTTACAAAATCAGGTACAAGAACTTCTATCTAGAGGTTATATTCGTGAATCAATGAGTCTTTGTGCAGTTTCTACTCTTTTTGTGCCTAAAAAGGATGGGAGTTTCCGCATATGTGTGGATAGTTGAGCCATCAACCAAATTAATATCAAGTATTGGTATCCGATTCCTAGACTTGAAGACTTGTTAGATGAACTTAGTGGAGCAGCTTGCTTCTCTAAGTATTAGTCGAGCCATCAACCAAATTACTATCAAGTATTCATCTCTCCCTTCTTGTACTTGATTATATAAGAAAATCTCTTCAAGAATTCTACCAATTTAGCATGTCTTCGATTTAGTTTGTGCTGGCTCTTAATGTGCTTGAGAGCCGAGTGATCGGTATGGATTACGAATTCTTTTGGGAGCAAATAATGTTGCCATACCTCTAAAGCTCTTATTACCTTATAAAGTTCTTTATCATAAGTAGAGTAGTTCAAAACTGTACCCTTGAGTTTCCCACTGAAATAGGCCAATGGTTTTCCCTCTTGCATGAGGAGAGCTCCAATACCTAGTCCGGATGCATCGATCATCTCAAAGCTCGCTTGACAAGCTAGTGTCCAAATCTTCCCTTTTTTAGTGCAATCAGTAAGGGGAGCCACAATAGCACTAAATTTCTTAATAAAATGCCTATAAAATGACGCAAGGCCGTGGAAGCTTCTGACATCTGAAATATTCTTAGGCACAGTCCATTCCTTGATGGCTTCTACCTTGGCTTCATCGGCCTGAATACCATCCTTAGAGATAATGAATCCAAGGAAGTAAACTTTTTCTTGGCCGAATGTACACTTCTTTAAGTTTCCATAAAGCTTTACTTTCCTTAGTGTTTCAAACAAGAGCCGAAGGTGTTCTACGTGGGACGACATGTCTCCACTGTATACCAAGATATCATCAAAGTATACCACTATGAACTTTCCCAAAAATTCTCTCAAAACGTGGTGCATCAATCTCATAAACGTGCTCCGGGCATTTGATAATCCAATAGGCATGACTAGCCACTCGTAAAGCCCATACTTTGTTTTAAAGGTGGTTTTCCATTCATCACTTTCTCTCACCCTAATTTGATGGTAACCACTCTTCAAATCAACCTTGGAAAAGATTCTAGAACCGCTAAGCTCATCCAACATGTCTTCTAGTCTCGGAACCAACAACGAAGGCACAACACATGAACTAAGGGATTCTCGAACATTCTCCAAATATTTACCTACAAAACGAGCAAGCAAGTTAGTCAATTTGTGAGTCTGGCTCCTTGTGATGATTTTTCTAGGGTCCTCTTCAATTTGTGCCAATAGTGGCACATCAGGCTTGGAGCTTAGGGTTTAGGCTTAGATTTATTGCTTAGAGCTTAGGGCTTAGGGCTTTGGGGTTTAGGGTTAGGGCTTTGGGCTTACTTGTTAGGGCTTACGTCTTAAAGCTTTAGGCTAAGGGCTTTGAGGATTAGGGCTTAGGGCTTAAGCTTAGGTGTAAAGGCTTAGGGCATATGTCTTAGGGCTTTGTGCTTAGAGTTTAGGGCTTAGGGATCGTGGTCTTAGGACTTAGAGCTTAGGCCTTTAGGATTTAGGCTTTGGGTCTAGGGCATACGACTTTGGGCTGAAGGCTATTTAGGCTTCAAACTAAGGGTTTAGGGTTTTGGCCATAGGGCTTTTGGATATTGTGCTTACGGATTAGTGCTTACGACTTAGGGCTTAGGTGTTTGGTACCAAGGCTTAAGGCTTAGGACTTTGGGATCAAGCCTCTAGGATTAGGTGTTAAGGCGTAGGGCTTAAGAATTAAGGCTTAGGTCTTAAGGTTTAGCACTTTGCGTTTGGGCTTAAGGATTACAACTTTAGGACTTGTGGCTAATGGATTAGGGCTTTGTGCTTTGTGCTTAGGTCTTAGGGCTTTGCTCTTAGGGCTTAGGGCTTACGACTTACGACTTAAGGCTTAGGGCTTCGGTATTAGGGATTATGTTTTAAGACTTTGGGCTTAGGGCTTTGGGGTTAGGGCTTTGGGGTTAGGGCTTTGGGCCTAGGGCTTTGGGCTTAAGGCTTATGGCTTAGGGCTTAGGACTTACGTGTTAGGGCTTTAGGATTAGGGTTTAGGGCTTTGGGCGTTAGTCTTATGGCTTTGGACTTATGTGTTCAGGCTTTAGGCTTTCAATCGAGGTTTTTGGGCTTAGGGTTTTGGGCTTTGTGATTAGGGCTTAAGGCATATGGTAAAGGACTTTGGGATTTAGGTTTTAAGTTTAAGGCTTACAGCTTAGGGCTTATGACTTAGGATTCTATGCGAAGGACTTAGGGCTTAGGACTTAGGACTAAGGACTTAAGGCTTCGGGCTATAAGCATTTGGCATTGACTTTTGGCTTTTGGGCATTGTTCTTTTGGCTTCGATCTTTGGGCTTTTAGGCTTTGGGCTTTGGACATAGGGCTTAATGCTTAGGGCTTTGGGCTTTGAGCTTTGTGCTTTGGGCTTTGGACATAGGGCTTAATGCTTACGACTTTGGGTTTTGGGCTGAAGGAACGGGCCTTGAACTTTTGTCTTATTGCTTTTTTATTAGGGCTTGGAGATTATTGGACGTTGGGCTTTGAATTTAGGGCTTTGGGCTTAGAGCTTTCGGCTTCGGACTTAGGGCTTTGGTTTAGGGCTTTAAGATAAGAGCTTTGGGGTCTAGGCTTAGGGCTTTTAGGGGGAGGTCTTAGGGCTTAGGTCTTTAAACTTTGGGCGAGCTTAGGGCTTTTGGCGTCGTGCTTTAGTCTTTTAGCTTTGGGCTTAGGGCATAGGGCATAATGCTTAAGGCTAACAACTTACTATTCAATGCTTATGGCTTGGGTTTAAGGCTTATTGGCTTAGGGCTTTGGGATAAAAGATTAGGGATTAGGGCTTTGGGCTTATGATGTAGGGCTAGAGATTAGAGAATTTGGGCTTAAAGCATATAGCTTAGGGCTTTGGACTTTGGGTTAAGGGCTTATGGTTTTGGGGTTACGAGTTTGGACTTAGGGCCTATGGCCTAGTGCTTACGACTTTAGGCATTGGGCTTTCGACTTTGGGGTTAGGGCTTATGACATCCCTTGACTTCGTGAAAGCCAAAGAATGTGCGCAGAAAAATGTAAGTATCACTTGGTCATGTTGACTAAGTGATTTATGTTACTTGGGGCACAAAATTAAAGATGGAAATGATGAATAAAACAAAGAATGAGATGGCAATACGAAATGAAATAACAACTCTGGATATGACTCACCAAGATTTGCTGCAAGAACACAAATGATGAATACCCTCGGATATGACTCACCGATCGGAATAAACAATTGAGGATTTATGCACTTAACTGATTGAATAATCTGTGAAAATCACAATCAACAACAATCACTCAATCTTTATTACAGATTGCAATGTCTTCTATATATAGACTCCTAAAGGCATTAATTTGTGACTCTAAAGAAAAGATTTACTTCTGAAGAGAGGCAACTCGTCAAAGTTACAACTCTGTAAATAGATATAAAAGAAAGACACAACCTTTGAAGAGAGACAACTCTTCAAAGACACAACTCTTACAGGGTTACAATGTTTCAAAAGTCACCAAAGTAATATCTTTTGGAAACATTGCAATCTTATTATGACTCTAGCAAATGAAACATTAAATAATAATAATATATCATGCTAATTAAAAACACATCTTTATTATTCAACTTATGGGGTTGCTTCTCCAAGAGTGGCTTATTCAAGTAACTTCTTTAGCTAAGTCCTAATGTAGTACATGCTTAGGAAGCTCCATGTCCATAATTAAAGGGTTCGTCTCCATATTATGCTCCATATACTTTGCTGCAAAATAAACAAGTTTGTTAGCTAAAGTCTTGGCTCTTGACCGTGTAATTATACCTTGAGGCACATCATCCTCCTTAGGTGTTTAAGGATTTGTCCTCAAATCCAAAAGGTTGGTCTCTTCCAAATCTTTTTCATCATCCTCCTCATAAGGTGATAGATCTTCCACATTGAAAGTTGCTGAAACTCCATACTCACGGGGCAATTCAATCTTATAAGCATTATTATTAATCTGTTCTAAAACCTTGAATGGACCATCGGCTCTTGGAAGCAACTTAGACCTTCGTTGTTTAGGGAATCTTTTCTTACATAGATGTAACCAAACAAAATCTCCTTCCTCAAAAATAATCTCCTTGCGGCCCTCTTGGCATGCCTTTGGTTCCCCTTCCTCAAGGTGCCATCACCCAAAGCTGAGCCAAAGTATTTCCTAATTTGTTTGTTCATTTTGCAGGGTTCATATCTAATGGAATATCATTTATGGAGACCTCTTCTAATAATCAAGAGCAACCCAAGCATCTAATTTCATGGATTGATTAAGGAGAAGAAGTTAAGTGTACTTGAGAAGATAACATTTTGCGCACCCGGTTTCTAGCATTCTTGGCCCATGTCGTACTAGTCATGATGCGGATCAAGTGATGACACAAATCAATCCCAAAGAGAAAGATCAATTCCAAGGAATTGGAGGCCCAATGACAAGGTCAAGAACCAAGAAAATGCATGAAGCGCTATGTTGTTTAGTGGAAGAAATTGAAATGAAAGAATCTATTCAACATCAAAATAAAATGCTTATTAGGTTAAGTGTTGAAGAAGATATTGACATCATACAATGTGGTCAAGGACACAAGCCCAAGAGCTCAAGCCTAATACAAGATATTGAAGGGACAAGAGAAATAGGAAAGTGGATGCAACTTTCCTTAGATCATACATTTACTTGACCAGAAAGAACATATGGGCAGATTCGACAACCTTCTCAAAGTTATTTCAAAAAGTTTTCTTCACCAAAGTTGTAGCTGCCTTCAAGACCTTTTTGGATTGAGGTAGATCATAAAAATCGGACGTCGTTTGGCTGGAAAAATACACAATTTACCAAAGATTTGGCAGAATCAAGAATCTTAACAGATTTGAGAAAAATCTTCCCAAAGATATTTTAGTTTTCTAATATCTTTCTATTTCTTAATTTACTTAGGATTTATGTAGCCTTTTAAAGGCATCCAAGTTATTGTGAAAGACACAACTTTTATGATTAATTCACCTTGAGTCTTTTGGAGAGATTTTCTCTTTGGTTCTTTGCAAGGAACTCGATCTTCATCAAGTTAATTCTTGATAAATCAAATTTGTTAGCTTTAGTTCTTACCGACAAGTTCGGTCTAGGTCAAGCTGTAACAACCCTCATCATTATTTTGAGAAATTAGACTTTTAAATGAAAAGTGTTT
>QAOC01028885.1:0-10676 GCA_003255005.1 Begonia fuchsioides | reverse complement strand
TTATGGCTTTGGAATTTTGGCTTACGACTTAGAGCTAATAACTTAGGACTTCAGGTTTAGGACTTATGGCTATGGGATTAAGTCTTATGGTTTTGGGCTTAAGGGTTATTGCATTTAACTTTGGGCTTATGACTTAGTGCTTGGGATAACAGCGTATGACATAGATGTTTGGGTTTAAGGCTTGTGGATTTAGGATTTAGGATTAGGGCTTAGAGCTTATGACTAAGGACTTTAGGCTTTTCACTTTAAGCTTGGGCTTTAGGCTCAGCAATTAAGACTCAGAGCTTTAGGCTTTTTGTTCAAGGCTTTGGGCTTAGGACTTTGGGCTTTTTGCTTAAGGCTTACGACTTAGGACTTTTGCCTTATTAATTGGTGATTACGGTTTAGGGTTTTGTGCTTTGGCATACGACTTAGGAATTAAGGCTCCGAGCTACTCAGGAATTAAGGCTTCGAGCGTAAAGCTTAGGGGTTTCACTAAAGTGCTAGAGCTTAGTGCATAAGTCTTAGGGCTTTGGGCTTGACTTTTAAGGATTAGAGTTAGGGCCTTAGGACTTAGTGATTAAGTCTTTGGTTGCAAGGTTTATGGCTCAGGGCTTAGATGTAACGACCGATTCCAGAGTCACCACTTACTTGCTTTTCTTACTTACTTACTTACTTGCTTCCTCACTTCGGCGACCCGAGAACCGGCCCCAGACTTTTTACTTGCTTTCATTTCCCTTGCTCGTTCGAACTTTCACGCGGCCTTTTCATCCCACGCGCTGGTTGTCATTGTTTATTCTGTTGCGGTTGGACTTCTCGAAAGAACACTCTTTGGGATGTTCCCGGTTGTTGCTTCACCAATTTTGATTCCGCTTCCTCAAGGTCTAGAGCCTTGGAAACAACCTTTGAATACTGAGCATCCTCTGATCCCCAAGTCTTTATTCCTTTATAAATTTCTGGTTTTAATCCTTGCACAAACTGCTCAACTTTATCTTCATTGGTTGTCACCAGCTGTGGAGCAAACCTTCATAGGCCTTCAAACTTTCGTACATATTCAGCTACTGATCCCCACTGCTTCAGTTGCATAAACTCCATTTTCTTTTTATTCTGATCGGCTCTACTAAAATATTTGTCATACAAAATTTTCTTGAATTGAGCCCATGATAGTTCTTAAACATTGGTAGTTACCTCAACAGTATCCCACCAATTTCTTGCATGCATAGTTAGCAAGAAGGTTGTACAATTAACTTTTTCTCCCTCCTCAATCTTAGCATACTGAAATATCTTCTCCAAAGAATGAATCCACTCCTCAGCCATCACAGGGTCTGTGGTCTGTCCATTAAATGATGGAGGATTTATTTTTCTGAATCTTTCACAGCTCAGCTCTCCAACATTATGATTTCGTCCATTTCCTCCTTGCTCTTCTCGATTCATCATTCGCTCTAATTGTTGAAACTGGCGATTAACAAACTCTGACAGTTGGTTAATAGCAGCCTCATTAGTTCTCTCCTCTGGAATATTTCTCCTTCCTCTCCTCATAGTCCTTCAATTACCAATCACATCGTTAGTACTCTAAAGTAAGTATCTCTCAACTTTAATCCTTCTATAACATAGAAGCATGCAAATGATACAGTTATTAAGCTGTCTAAAGAACCGACTTAAACCCAGTGCACTCACCCTTTCTTTCCCTTATTTATTTGTGTGTGTTTTGCTCTGATACCATAATTGTAACGACCCGATTCCAGAGTCACCGCTTACTTGCTTTTCTTACTTACTTACTTACTTGCTTCCTCACTTCGACGACCCGAGAACCGGTCTGTTACATGATTCTTACTTACTTACATTACTTTGGCGGAAAAACTCGTTACTTTAAATTTCTGAAAAACTCTCTTTAGTTAACCAAAAGAGTTTACCAGGAAAACCGGAATAATAAACATACCTACACTCTTTGAGAATAACTATTTGAGTTCCACCTTTTATCAAAAATACATGAGCATTTAACAATGTAAACTTACAGCGGAAGACTATAGTTCAAAATACATTCATTTATGAAAAGCTCTGTATCCATCAGACCAAAATAAGGGTATACATTTTAATTACATATCCAAAATATTCAAAACATTTTTATATCACGACTGTTTGTGTGTGTCATACATCACTCCCCGTCGGTCATCGCTCAATAAACTGTATCATTTGGACACTCTTATGCTCTATCCCCATGATCAGTCATTGGCACAATTTCCTCATTATATTCCCTACTTTGCAAAGCCTAAACTATGAGCCTAAAGCTCAGTAAGAAACATAACTATAAAATGCAATGCATGAGTATGCCATGTCGTTAAAAACAATGCACAATTTCATTCACGTTTCTCAGGTTCATATCTTCATTATCTTTGGAAATATTACAGGATCTGAAGAACACCCCTCCACCTACTTCAACTTCTAATGATCGTGAACTCACTACTTTACTACTTTACTGCAATAACTATTTACTTTACTTTACTGTTCTGATAATCAAGTTCTTAATTCATCGGAGACGAAACATAATTGGCGTCCCATACCACCAATCATATCTCGTTTACCTCCAACTACGTTGTAAAACCATGCATGAAAATAGTTCGTAGACATTTTGTAAAACTATGATGCATGACCATATGAACATGAAAACATCTCGTAAATCACATTACACAACATGAAATTAAGCATACATCACCAAATATATCATGCAACAAACATGCAGCACACATCAAACAATCATCCTAATCTTTGCAATGTAGTCCCACTTAAGGGCCAAATAATCTTAATGCTAACTTACCTTAGCAGCTTGGTTGAGTTGATCCACTTGAGTCTCCTTCTTAATCCAATCGATGGCTTAAACCAATAAATCATATGCGGATCAGAATTTGCATAAGTCTTAACTTTATGTTCCAACTTTGAACATCTATAACTTCCTCTATATTGATCCATTCTTGATGATTAAGGTGTAAAATTGTTCCTTAAGGAGTGTACTATAACTTCTTATAAGACACCAAATTCAGAAAATTAACGCATGTCGACTTACGTGGACAAAACAGAGGGCATTCACTGTTTGAACAGTGATTAGGTCGACATAAACTTTCAGGGGTCGACCTATGTCGACAAAACAGAGAGCATACATTTCTGGAACTCAAGAATCGGTCAAAAAACCTATAGTTTTCGACCTAACTTAGCATAATTTGTCGACCGAATCATTTACAGAGAGTTATTTTGTGTCGACCGGTCGATAATATGTCGACCGATGCTCTCCCAGTTTCGGTCTACTAACCTGTAACATCCATAACTTTGTCTAAGAAGCTCTAACTAGAGTGATTCAAAAGGCTATAGATTACTCTAAAGGTCTTATATAACTCTTATGAAGGACATAAACTCAGATTCGTAACCAAAATTTGACCGAATCTCCAAAATCTCTAACCCTGTACGTAAATAACTGATTTCGAAACACTTGACACGAACTCCATTTTTATCCACTAATTCAACCAACATCATCCTTTCATCATTATTGAACCTACAAGAACTTTAAAGGATATGAAAATACCTTGAGCTTCAGCCTCCACGAAATATCAAAGCTCTTCACTTCACTTCTCTTGAAGTCACTCACTTTCTCACTCTTTTTCCTCACAAAACTCCTTCTCTATCTCAATCTCACCCTCGTTTGATTTAGAGCACGAAACCTAGGGAGAAAAAGAGGGAGGAAGATCGTGGTTGGGAGGGAAAAATGCAAGCCAAGACCCACTTAATGTCCTTTATTAAATAAAATCAATATTCCTTTTATGTCCACCAATCAGAATTCTTCAGATTTTGCTGACTTTTCAACTTATGTCGACACCATGGTCAACTTATGTTGCACCATGGTCGACTTATGTCGTCACCATGGTCGACCGAAGAAATTCCCGAGAGTTATTCTATGTCGACCGCTCGTCCAATTATGTCGACCCAATCTTTTCCCGAGAGCAACTTGTGTGAACCTTTTATTTGTTGTGTCGACCGAAACTTACTTTTAAGGTAATCTTTTAGTATATTTAACCCAACTTACTACATTTTTCTTACTTAAACCTAGCAACCATCAAACAATGAACTTTAAAGAAACACCAATCAAACCCAAACACTTGGGCCGATGCACGGTGTGACACACCCCAGAAAAAGTATTCTTCTTCCAATTATTCATAAAGAAAAATCTTAAACACTTTCATTTTAAAATCATAATTCTTAAACTAAACGAGGGTTGTTACATTAGACCTTCTATCAGAGGGCTTAGGGCTTTGAACTTTGGTCTTGGGGCTTTCGACTTAGGCTTCGGATTACGGGCTTAGGGCTTAGACCTTAGTGCTTACTGCTGAAAACTTAAGGGATAGGGCTCAATGCTTAGGGCTTTGGGGTTAGCAATTAGAACTTACAACTTTGGGCTTTGGATTTAGGGCTTTGGGCTTCCAGCTTATGAACTTGAGCTTAGGGCATACGACTTTTGGCTTTTGCCTTAGGAATTAGGACTTAGGGTATGAGGTTTTGTGCTTTAAGCTGAAGAATTTGGTCTTAAGTCTCAGGAATTAGAGCTTTAAACTAGAGCTTTAGGTTTAGAGCTTTAGGTTTAGAGCTTTGGGCTTTTGAGTTAGAGCTTATGACATAGAGGTTTGGGTTTAGGCCTTTAGGATTCGTTATTCAGGCTTACAACTTAAGACTTCAGTCTAAGGGCTTTGGGCTTTGGGCTTTGGGCTTTTTGCTTTTTCCTTTGGACTTTAGGCATAGCACTTAAGGCTTATGGGTTAGGGCTTTGGGATTTAGGCTTACTGCGTCAGGCTTTTGGCCTAGGTCTCACAACTTTTGGCTTTGGGCTTAGGGATAAGGTCTTACAACTTAGGGATTAGTGGTAAAGGATTAGGACTTTGGCCTTTGGGCTTAGCTGTGAGGGGTTATGGTCTAGGGCGTGAGACTTACGACTTTGGGCTTAGGACTTTAGGCTTCGGGCCTAGGTCTTAGGGCTTTAGGCTTATGGCTTTCAGATTAGGTATCAGGGCTAAGAAGGGATTAGTGATGTGGCTTAGTCTTTAGGGCTTAGAGATTAAGGCATTAGGCTTAGGTCTCTGGGTTTAGGCTTTTAGGCTAAGGGCTTTGGTTTTTTGGCTTAGGGCTTAAGGCTTTGAACTTGGGCTCAAGGCTTAAGGCTTTGAACTTGGGCTTAGGGCTTAGGCTTTGGACTAACCGCTTTTGACATAAAGCTTTGGGGGGCCTTTGGGCTTCCTTATTTAGACTCACGACTTAGCACTTTGGTCTTAGAGCTTGCTTTGTGGACTTTTGGCCTAGCAGTTGTGGCTTTTGGGTTAGGGTATTAGGATTTGGGCTTAGTGCGTTATTCTTTGTGCTTCGGTTTTATAGCTTTCGACTTTGGGCTTAGGGATTAGGTCTTACAGCTTAGGGATTAGTAGTAAAGGCTTAGGACTTTTGGTTTTGGGCTTACCTGTTAGGGGTTTTGGCTTAATGTGTATGACTTACGGCTTTGGGCTTTGGACTTTGGGCTTAGGGCTTAGGGTTTATAGCTTATGGCTTAGGGATTATGGCTTTAGGCTTAGATATTATGGCTAAAGGATTAGGGCTTATGGGTTAGTGCTTTTGGCTTAGGGTTTATGGAAATGGGCTTAGGGCTTAAGGCTTGGCGTTTAGGGCTTTGGGTTTGTCTTTTTTTAGGGGGCTTAGGGTACGGGCTTAGGGAATAAAACTTAGGCTTAAGTCTTTGGGGGGTTTTTTATTAGGAATTAGGCCTTTGGATGTAGGGATTTGGATTTAGGGCTTTTCAATTCTGCCTTTCGGCCTATGTGGGATTAGGGGTTTAGACTTAGGGCTTTGGGCATGGGTCTTAGGGATTTAGCCTAGAGCTTTGAATTTAGGTCTTAGGGCTTTGGTCTTTGAGCTTAAGGCTTAGTCCTTAGGGCCAATGACTTAAGACTTAGGGAATAGGGCTTATGACTTGTGGCTTTTGTCTTTGGGCTTATGGCTTTTGTCGAAGGGCTTAGGGCTTAGGCCTAAGGGCTTTGTGCTTTGATGTCAGGACATAGGGCTTAGGTTTTAGGGCTTTGGATTTTGGGTCTAAGTCCTTGGGCTTATGGCTTAGGGCTTAGTATTTTGATTAGGGTTTAGTTCATAGGGCTTTGGGCATAGGTATGTAGGTGCTTAGGCTGGGGTTTAAGCTCAAGGCTTAGGACTTAGGGTTTAGGGCTTTGTTATAAGGGCTTAGCGCTTAAGGATTAGCACATAGGGCTTAGGGCATAAGTATTTAGGGTTTATGGTTTAGAGCTTAAAGCTTAGGGCTTAGGGTTCGAGCCTATGACTATAGCTTTAGGGCTTTGGGCTTAGGAGTACTAATTAGGGATTAAGGGGCTTTGGGCTTAGGAGTACTAATTAGGGATTAAAGCTAAGGGCTTTGGGCTTAAAGCTAAGTGCATTGGGCTTTAAGCTTTAAGTTAAAGGATTTGGGCTTGTGGCTTAGTGCGCTTGGCTTCACGCTTATGGATTTGGGCTTTGAGTTTAAAGCTTAGGGGCGTAGTTCAAGCTTAAGGATTAGTTCTTAGGGAATTGGGATTTAGTCTTAAGTGTCAAGTGTTAGGGCTTAGGGCGTAAGACATAGGGCTTTGGGCTTAGGGTTTATGGCTTTCGGCTTTGGAATTAGGGCTAGGGATTCGAGGTTAGGGCTTAGAGCTTTGTGCATAGGCTTTATGCTTAAGTATTATGGCTTAGGGATTAGGGATTATGGCTTAAGACTTAGGGCTTTAGGCTTTGCGTTTAGGGCTTTGAGGTTTTTGTGTAGGGCCTTAGGATTATGGCATAAGGCTTAGGGCTTAGGGCTTAGTCCTTAGGGCATTAGGGTTCGAAATTAGATCTTAGAGCTTAGAGCTTTGGGCTTTGGGCTTTTGTCTTACGAATTAAGGCTTTAGGTTTCAGGCTTCAGGTTTAGGGCTTGAGGCTTATTTATTATGGCTTAGAGCTTATGACTTGGGGCTTTAGACTTGTGACTTAGGAATTAAGCTTAGGGCTTTTGGCTTGAGTTTTAGGGCTTAGGACTTAGGGCTTTTTGTTAAAGTGTTAGGCCTTTAAAATTTGGTCTTGCGACTTTGGGCTTCGGGTTTTGGTTTTTGGGCTTAGGAGTAATGGCTTAAGACCTAGGGAATATGCCGTAACGCCTAGGGCTTTGGTCTTTAGGGTCAACAGTAAGGGCTTTCGACTAAGGGCTTAGGTCTTAGAGCTAAGGGCTTTGGCTTAGATGTCAGGACCTAGGGCTTATGTATCGGGACATAGGGCTTAGGTTTTATGGCTTTGATTTTTTGCCTAGGGCTTTTGGCCTATGGCTTAGGCCTTTGGGTCTATGGCTTAGGGCATAGGCTTTAATCTTAGGGCTTATGGATTTAGGATAAAGCGTTAGGCCTTTGGGCTTTATTGTTTGGGCATATGGCTTGGGGCTTAAGCTTAGAGATTTAGCGTAGGGTTTAGGGCATTGTGATTAGGGCTTGGGTATTGAGCCTTTATTTTGAAGCTTTATCCTTAGGGCTTTTTGTTGAGGAGTTAGGGCTTCAAAATCAGGACTCCCGACATATGACATAGGGCTTAGGGCTTTGGGCTTGGGCTTAGTGTATCGGACTTAAGCATTAGGGCTTAGGGCTTTAGGCCTAACTGTCACTGTATAGGGCTTAGATTGTACGACTTAGGGCTTTAGGCTTCATGTTTATGGCTTTGGGCTCTGGGCTCTGGTATTTGGGATTAGGGCTTAGGGCTACGAGCTTAGGTATTAGGGCTAAGAAATAAGGACTTTGGGCTAAGGGTTTGGGCTAAGGGTTTGGCTTAGGTTTAGGGCTTTAGGATTAGGGCTTAAGGCTTGGCATTTAGTGCTTTTTGCTTTAAGCTTTTTACGTAGGGACTTGTGCTTCGGGCTTAGGGTACTAGGCTTAGGTCTTAGGGCTTTAAGCTTGGGGATTAGAGCTTATGCCTTAGACCTTTAGGCTTTGGGCTTATGTGTTAGGGCTTAAGACGTAAGAATTAGATCTTAAGGTTGAGGCTTAGCGATTTTGCTAAAGGGCTTAGGGGTTTAGATTTTCGGTTTTGGGTTTCGAGTTTTGGATTTCGGGTTTTGGGTTTCAATTTCAAGTTTTGCGTTTTGAATTTGGGTTTTTTGTTTCAAGTTTTGAGTTTACAATTTTTTATTTAAGTTTCGATTTAAGGTTTCAGTTTCAGGTTTTGTGGTTTGTGTTTTGGGTCTTGGGTCTCGGGTTTAGGTTTATGGGTATTGGGTTTCTAGTTTAGGGTTCGTGTTTTGGGTTTCTAGGTTTGAGTTTTGAGTTTCCAGTTTTGGGGTTCAAGTTTTTACTTTTGGGTTTTGAGTTTTAGGTTTTAGGTTTTGGTGTTTCGGTTTTGGGTTTTGAGTTTTTAGTTTTCGATTTTAACTTTCAGGTTTCAGGTTTCGGAGTTCAGCTTTTGGGTTTTGGTTTCATGTTTCCGATTTTGGGATTTAGGTTTTGGGTTCCGAGTTTTGGATTTTAAATTTCGTGTTTCGAGGTTGGGTTTCAAGTTTTGGGGTTTAAAGTTTTAGATTTTTGGTTTTTTATTTGGGTTTTGCTTTTCCAGTTTCGTTGCTCGGTTTTTGGGTTTAGTTTTTGTATTTTGGTTTTTCAGATTTAAGTTCTTGGTTTTTGGTTTTTGGGTTTTGGTTTTTGGTTTTGGGGTTTGGGTTTCAAATTTTGGGTTCCAAGTTTCAGGTTTTGTTTTTTATGTTTCGTGGATCAGGTTTTGGTTTTCGAGATTGGGGTTCAGGTTTTAGTTTTTAAGTTTTGATTTTCTTGTTTTTGTTTCGGGTTTAGGATTAAAGGTTTTATGGTTTGAGGGTTTTACGGTTTTTGGGTTTCGGGTTTCGGTTTTCAGGTTTCACGTTTCGGGTTTTACGGTTTGAGGGTTTCATTTTTTCAGGTTTCGGTTTTTCAGGTTTCAAGTCTCGGGTTTAAGGTTTTGGGTTTTAGATTTCATGTTTCACTTTCTGGGTTTCGAGTTTAGGAGTTCGGGTTTGGGTTTTGGGATTTAGGGTTCAGAACTGTTGTTTTCATTTTTTTTAATTTTAGGGTTTAGAGTTTCGTGTTTAGGGTTTTCAGGTTCAAATTAAGTTTTGGGTTTCGAGTTTTGTGTTTTGGGTTTTGAGTTTTGGGTTTCGGGGTTTGGTTTTCAGGTTTTAGATTTCGACTTTCGACTTTTGACATTCGAGTTTCTAGTTTGGTTTAGGTTTTGGGAACCAAAGTTCAAGTTTTGGGAACCAGGGTCCAAGTTTTGGGTTTTGAGTTTTAGGTTTTAGGTTTGGGTTTTGGGTTTCAGGTTTTGAGTTTCATTTTTAGGTTTTTTGGCTTTTGGATTTTTATTTTTGTGTTTTGGGTTTCGGGGTTTCGAGTTTCAAGTTTTGGGTTTTATGGTTTGTGTTTTGGGTTTCGAGTTTTTGATTTTAGTTTTTTGTTTTTAAGTTTTAGGTTCTGGGTTTTGGGTTTGGGTTTCGAGTTTTGGATTTTTGTTTTGGGCTTTTTGTTTCAGGTTTCGTAGTTTAGGGTCTGGGTTTTAGGTTTGGGGTTTGAATTTAGGGTTTTATGTTTCGGGTTTCGGATTTTGGGTTTTGGGTTCAGAGTTCGTGTTTTGGTTCTAGGTTCTAGTTTTAGGTTTCGTATTTTGGAGTTTAAGTTTTGAATTTCGGGTTTTGAATTTTGAGTTTCAGGTTTCAGGTTTTGGGTTTTGGTGTTCGGGTTTTTTGTTTGGAGTTTCAGGTCTTTTGTTTCAATTTCCAAATTTGGGTTTTGGGTTTTGGTTTTTGGGTTTCGTTTTTCAAGGTTCATGTTTTTTTAAGGTTTAAGGTTTCAAGTTTCGAGGTTTGGTTTTTGGGTTTTGGCTTTTGGCTTTTTGGTTTTGGTTTTTTGTTTTGTGTTTTATTGCTCTGGTTTTGGGTTTCTAGTTTTTGATTTCGAGTTTTTGGTTTTATGGTTTGTGTTTTCAGGATTTTTTGTTTTGAGTTTTCAGTTGCGGTTTTGAAGTTATTGGTTTCGAGTTCTAGGTTCATTTTTTGGGTTTCAGAGTTGGAGTTTTGGATTTAGGGTTTTTTGTTCCTGGGTCTAAAGTATCGGGTATTGGGTTTCAGGGTTCCAGTTTGGGTTTTGAGTTTCAGGTTTCAGGTTTGGGTTTTGAGTTTCTGGTTTCAGGTTTCAGGTTTCAGGTTTCTTATTTCATGTTTCGAGTTTCAGGTTTTCAGGTTTCTTGTTTTAGATTTTAGGCTTTGGAATTCAGTTTTTTTGGTTTTTGGTTTCATGTTTTGGGTTTTGGGTTTTTACTTCGGGTTTCATTGCTTGGGTTTATAGTTTTTTTTTTTATTTCGGGATTTAGGTTTCGAGTTTCGGGGTTCAGATTTTGGGTTTGAGCTTTTGATTACTTGTTTTGAGATACAGGTTTTGGGTTTCGAGTTCAGGGTTCATGTTTTGGGTTTCTAGCTTCATGTTACAGGTTTTAGGTTTTGAGTTTCGTGTTTCGGGTTCAGGGTTCATGTTTTGGGTTTCTACATTCAAATTTTGTGTTTTTGAGTTCAAGTTTCGAATTTTGAGTTTCGGGTTTTGGGTATAAGGGTTCGGGTTTTAGGTTTTTAGTTTTCGGTTGTTGGT
>QAOC01028882.1:0-116452 GCA_003255005.1 Begonia fuchsioides | reverse complement strand
ATAAGATTAACTATATTGTATATATTTTTTTTTCATTAATGAAGAAATTAGAAATTCATGTCTTTGAGTGAAATATCATATTGTGGTGGAAACAAGATAATCTAGTTTCTTAGACAATTGATAGGTTGCTTGTTAGCCATTGAGTCACTGTAGGTGCAATGCCTAGGTGTTGCAAGGAGTGATGGTTGATAGCAAAGTGTTTTAGTACAAGATGTTGTCACATTAGAGACGACATCTGAGTAAGCTAGTTTGCAAGCTCATTTCGATCGCTATAGTGCCGAGTCGAGTTCAAGAGTCAGGATCGCGAGCTAGCTCGCAAAGCTTGATACTCTGAGCTCAGTTACCCAAATTGAAACTCTTCCAACTACGATCGTTCCCTGGCACTTAACTTTTACCTGACATCATTGTTTGCCTCTCGGTTGCTTGTCATTCACCACTCACCTTGTCATTTTTCATTGGCTTTCGTCGGTAGTCATCGTCCCTAGGTGTTTGCTACCGTCCTTCTTTCGGTCGCCATTGCTTGCCATTGCAAGGCTTCGGAATAGAAAAACGCAAAGAGTTAAGTTTCAACAGGTGAAGAAAAAGGACGAGGAGACCACAATGTTGTATTAGAGAGAATACATGTGTTCTTTTCTACTTTAATTTTGGTTGTATTAGAGAGAATAGATGTGTTTTTTTTTCTACTTTACTTTTGTAAAATGCGGAGAGAGCCCTCACAAACTGTCGGGCCGGAGTATGGGGGCCTTGAGGGTGAGGGTTATCGCCTTTTTGGATGCAGAGACAGTATGGAGAGAGAACCTCCTCGTGTCTCTCACACACTCTCTTTCTTTGTCTCTTCATTGCTCTAAAAAAAAGTAATAAAGTTATTTTTTTACCATTTTATATCTTCTCCTCCCTTATAAATTCATTCATTTTATTACTGATTTTTTTTCTAATTCTTTCGCTTGCTAATGCTATCTAAATCTTACATGCTTAATCACTCACTCTCTTTTGTTTGAAGTTATCTAAGTTATTATAATAATATATTTACATTACATTACTAAGTGTTTATCATATTTTCAAATCTTATAAGAAATGAAGACAACTCCTAAAATATAAATAAGATAAGATTATTTAGGTATTTTCAGCTCGCTTGCCTCGACTCGTTTAAGTTCGATAGGCTTGGCTCGTTTAGGGTCAAGGCTCACTAGTGCTTGAGCTGAATTAAAAAAAAAACTCGATATACTTGACTCAAATAGGCTAGACAAATTTGATTCGAATAACTCGACAAGCTAGAGGAGATGATTCTTCCAGACTCAAATTGCTAGAGTTGGCTCGAATGTCAACTCACTCAACTCACTTGTGTTGCGGCTAGGTGTTCAAGGTTTGTGTTGCGGCAAAGTGTTCAATGATCGGAATTTAAGTTGTGATGCTATAGTAGCAATGCTATAGTAGAATCTCTGAGTTGGTTCTGTTGGGAAACGATCGGATAATTAACCTGAAAAATAATTCTCCAAGTTCTTGTCTGCTAAATGAGATTACCAAATCCAAGCCAGCAATATCAATGAAATCCAAGCAAATAATCAAGCAATAAACAAAAACGAGACACCGATATTTTAACGTGGAAAACCCTCCAAATCGAAGGTAAAAACCACGGGCGAGGAGCCACCGAATCAAACCTCCACTATGTTAAATAATGGGTACACTAAGTTCTCTCTAGATCATCAAACTAGAGAATTACAATAACTCATCAAGATCAAACAACAATCTTGGATTCAACAAATAAAGAGATAGAGGATAAACGTCGATAAAAACGGCAGTCCCGTTTTTACCCCAACAGATAGTCTTAGAAAACACAAAATACGATCTTCACTGTTCAGAACGTACCTCTGTGTGTCACAAAGCTACTGTCAAAATTTCAAGCCGATCCAACGGTTGAATATAGAGAAAACGGAAATCGATTTTTCTGCGTTAGAAAAATCCAAACCTTTTTCTATTTCTCTCTTCTCTCTATCTTTCTTCAAGGCTACTCTCCCTCATTTCTTAACCTAACAGCCCCTTCCTTTTAATTAGGTTAAGATGCCCTAATGGGCTTAAGTGGTCAAGCCCACAAAATAGGCTTGACCCAACAATTCTCCCCCGTCAAGTCATTTTGTGGGCTCTCGTAAGCCCGCTCCTTGCCTACAAGCTTCAAGCTTCTCCTTAGACAAAGATTTCGTAAACATGTCTGCTGTATTCTCAGATGTATGAATTTTCTCTAAGCTCAGCTGTTTACTCTCAAGTACATCACGAATCCAATGATACCTGACATCAATGTGCTTGGATCTCGAATGAAATGTCGAATTTTTCGAAAGGTGGATTGCACTCTGACTGTCACTGTAGACAATCAACTTCTCTTGTTCTAGGCCAAGCTCCTCTAAAAACTTCTTCATCCACGAAGCTTCTTTGCAAGCTTCTGTGATGGCAATATACTCGGCTTCTGTAGTTGACAAAGCAACACACTTTTGCAATTTGGATTGCCAAGACACGGCTCCCCCTGCAAAACTCATCAAGAACCCTGAAGTGGACTTGCTGGAATCAATGTCGCCTGCCAAATCTGAATCTGCAAATCCAACCAAAATCGGCTCTCCAATACCAAAACATAGACATACTTTAGAACTGCCTCTTAAGTATCGGAGGATCCATTTCACTGCATCCCAATGTTCTTTGCAGGATTAGCGAGAAAACGACTCACTACTCCAACTGCATGAGCTATATCCGGCCTCGTACAAACCATGGCATACATCAAACTACCAACTGCAGATGCATATGGAACTGTGCTCATCTCTTTCTTTTCTTTCTCTTCTGTAGGACACTGCTTAGCACGAAGCTTGAAATGTCGTGCAAGAGGAGAAGAAACAGCCTTAGCTTGACTCATGTTGAATCTCTTCAAAACTGTATCGATATATCGCTCTTGAGATAGCCACAATTTTCCATTCTTCCGTTCTCGGGTTATCTTCATGCCAAGTGTCTGTTTCGCCGGCCCAAGGTCTTTCATAGCAAATGAGGAATTCAATTCTCCTTTAAGTTTCTCAATTTTGCTACTATCATGACCAACAATCAACATGTCATCCACATACAGCAGAAGGATAATAAAATCCTCATCAGAATATCTCTTCACAAATACGCAGAGATCAGACGATGTTCTGGTGTACCCTTGACCCATCATGAACGAGTCAAACTTCTTGTACCATTGCCTAGGTGCTTGTTTTAATCTATACAAGCTCCTTTTCAGTTTGCAAACCAAGTTCTGTTTTCTTTTAACTTCAAAACCTTCTGGTTGCTCCATATAAATTTCCTCCTCTAAATCTCCATGAAGGAATGCCGTTTTCACATCAAGTTGTTCTATCTCTAAATTCAGACGGGCAGCGAGACCTAGAACAACTCTGATAGAACTCATCTTCACAACAGGAGAAAATATCTCTTCAAATTCAACTCCTTTCTTTTGAGCAAATCCTTTCACAACTAGTCTTGTTTTGTACCTTGGTTGTGAGCTATTTTCTGTAATTTTTAACCTGTAGAGCCACCTGTTTTTTAGTACCCTTTTACCTGTTGGTAGTCTAACCAACTCATAAGTATGGTTCTCATGCAAGGATTGCATCTCTTCTTTCATGGCTTGTAACCACTCTTTATTATTTTCATGCGCAATAGCCTCCGAGTAGCTTCCAGGTTCTCCTCCATCTGTAAGCATAAGATACTCATTGTCACTGTATCTTTTATTTGGTTGCCGTTCTCGCATCGATCTTCTCAAAACAGGTTCAATCAATGGTGGAGGTGATCCTTGATCAGCTGGCTCAACACCATCATCTATCGGAGTATGATCTTCATTAGCAATATTGCCACTATCTTGTGGCACTTCTCCCCCGTAATCCAAACTTACTGGGGAAGGGTGAACATCCAGTCTAACTGGGATCTCTGCAGAGGAACTAGAACTCTCGCCTTTATCAGAATCTTCACCGAACTGATCTTCAAGGAACACAACATCCCTGCTTCTTACAATCTTCTTGCTCACTGGGTCCCATAGTCTATAACCAAATTCATCTCGACCATAACCCAAGAAGATACATGTCTTTGTCTTGTCATCAAGTTTGGATCTCTCATCCTTCGGGATATGAACAAAAGCCCTGCAGCCAAATACTCTCAAATAATCATATGAGATGTCTTTTCCACTCCACACTCTATCAGGGACATCACCATCAAGAGCTGTAGCTGGTGAAAGGTTTATCACATCTACTGCAGTTCGCATAGCTTCCGCCCAAAAGCTTTTGGGAAGCTTAGCATGAGAAAGCATACACCTAATTCTTTCTTCAATTGTTCTGTTCATCCTCTCAGCCACACCATTCAGCAGCGGTGTCTTGGCTGGAGTTTTCTGAAGTCTGATACCATAGGCTCTGCAATATCTCTCGAATTGCCCCTGATACTCGCCACCATTATCAGATCTAACCGTCTTCAGCTTCTTTCTTGTTTCTCTTTCAACTCTGACATGAAATTCTTTAAAGGCGTCAAACACCTGATCTTTGGTTTTCAAAGCGGTACTCCAGACTTTCCTTGAGTGGTCATCAATAAATGTCACAAAATAGACCGCACCTCCAAGAGATTTATCTCGCATAAAACAAACATCAGTGTGAATCAAATCAAGAATATTTGACTTTCTATGTGGCGGAAAGGAATGAAATGCAACTCTATGCATCTTTCCAGCAATACAATCAAGACAAGTTTTAAGAGGTGTACCTTGCAAACTTGGTAGGATTGGCTTCCGAGCGAGGATCTGCATATTCTTCTCGCTTATATGGCCAAGTCTCTTGTGCCACATATCAATGCTAACACCCTTCTGAATAACATTTGTCTCTCCTTTGTATAACTTCCCTTGAGTGACATAGAGCGAGTTTAACTTCTTTCCTCTGGCAATGATTAACGATCCTCTGGTGAGCTTCCATTTACTTTCACCAAAATAATTGTCAAACCCATCATCATCATGTTTTCCAGTAGAAATCAAATTAAGCCGAATATCTGGGACATGTCTTACATCTCTGAGAACTAACCTATTTCCAAGGTTAGTCTCCAAGCAAATATCACCAATACCCATAATCTTTGAAGCATTGCTATTGCCCATCTTGACATTGCCAAAATCACCTGAAGAGTATGTACTAAAGAAATCATGGTGAGGAGTAACATGAAACGATGCACCAGAATCAATCACCCAGTCAGTATCCTGGCAAACTAGACTCACACAATTGTCGTCTGAAACGATACCAGCTTCACTCTCATGACTCACTGCATTGGTCTATGCTTCCTCTTTCTTTGCTTCTACAAGTTCTCTCTTCAAAATTCTACAATCTTTCTTCATGTGACCTGGCTTGTCGCAGTGAAAACATTTGAAGTCTTTTCTGTTTTTAGACTTCCCCCTGAATTCTTCATGTTTACCATGTCCCTGTAGTTGCCTACTCTTACTTCTTCCACGTCTCGCAGGCTTTTGAGAAATTAGTACATCTGAAGAAGATTCACCTTTTTCTTTTCTTCTTACTTCTTCATTGAGTAAACTATCTTTAACCATCTCCATGGTCAATGTTCCACCTGGTGCTGAAGTACTCAATGAGACAACCAAAGTTTCCCAACTATCCGGTAGACTACCCAGAAGTAATAGTGCTTGCAACTCATCCTCAAGATTCAATTTCATTCCGGCCAACTGATTAACTAATCCCACAAAGTCGCTTGTATGCTCAGTCATACTTTTTCCATCCTTGAATTTTAAATTCACAAGTCTTCTAATCAACAACGCTTTGTTTCTAAACGTGTTTTTCTCATACAGTGCCTCTAACTTTTTCCACAAAATATTTGCTTTGGTTTCCTCCGCGATATGATGAAATATATTGGGATCTACCCATTGCCTGACTGTAGCGGAAGCTTTCATGTGCAAAATTTCCCAATCATCATCACTCATTTCCTTTGGCTTTTCTTTGCCTAACACCGGCATAAATAGATCTTTACAATAAAGAAGATCTAACATCTTCCTTTTCCAAATAGCGTAATTCCCTGAGTTCAATTTCATCATCCCAAAAGAATTATGCTCTTCCATTTAATACACACAGATTTCTATCCGTTCCTTTTGTTACCAAACTTGTGCTCTGATACCAATTGTTGGGAAACGATCGGATAATTAACCTGAAAAATAATTCTCCAAGTTCTTGTGTGCTAAATGAGATTACCAAATCCAAGCCAGCAATATCAATGAAATCCAAGCAAATAATCAAGCAATAAACAAAAACGAGACACCGATATTTTAACGTGGAAAACCCTCCAAATCGAAGGTAAAAACCACGGGCGAGGAGCCACCGAATCAAACCTCCACTATGTTAAATAATGGGTACACTAAGTTCTCTCTAGATCATCAAACTAGAGGATTACAATAACTCATCAAGATCAAACAACAATCTTGGATTCAACAAATAAAGAGATAGAGGATAAACGTCGATAAAAACGGCAGTCCCGTTTTTACCCCAACAGATAGTCTTAGAAAACACAAAATACGATCTTCACCGTTCAGAACGTACCTCTGTGTGTCGCGAAGCTACTGTCAAAATTTTAAGCCGATCCAACGGTTGAATATAGAGAAACAGAAATCGATGTTTCTGCGTTAGAAAAATCCGAACCTCTTTTCTATTTCTCTCTTCTCTCTATCTTTTCTTCAAGGCTACACTCCATCTTCTCTTAACCTAGCAGCCCTTTCTTTTTAATTAGGTTAAGATGCCCTAATGGGCTTAAGTGGTCAAACCCACAAAATAGGCTTGACCCAACAGGTTCTTATCCGAGTAATATGTTGAAGTGCACTTTTTAAGTGTCTTACACAACAATTTTGGGTTGTATCGTGATACGACGTGTTGGGATTTATAGTATATGAACAATTTTTTGCGTCTTTGTTAATTTTGTGCATGCCTTCTGATATTAGTTGACCATAATAGATGTGCAATGGGTTTGTGTTTGTGGTTACCTTTATCCTCAAGAAGGATCATGTAGAGTACAGTGAGTGACAAACGAAAGGGAACAGTACAAATGTCTTTTTAACAGTCTAATTTCAATTTGATTTCATTCGACAGCGAAAATTCTATTCTATTGGAAAAATTTAACATCTGCTAATAGAATATAGGAAAAAACCGTGTATATTATATGTGTGAAGGACAACTACAACAAGTCGTTAAACTAAAATTTCTGTAATACTGGAAGCGATTAAGTCCTTGTGTGTTTTTTAATTGAACAAAGTGATTATATTGATAAAGTTCAAAATTTTATTGACCTTTAGAATGAAGTTAGAAAGTCCTTCATCCCATCAGGATTATAAAATTATTTCAACCTTTATTTCAATTACAAGATCCAACTATAGAGTGCAAGAAAGATGAAGGAAAAGAGATTAGGAGGGAAATACATTATTCCTTCATTTTTAATTCCTTTTTGAAATTCTAAATTTAAGGATTAGTGCGAGTTTTAGAAAATTTTAATAAAAATATATTTAAATTCGTTTTCTAACTAGAGCCCCTCTATAAAGTTTTAATGGGCAAAAAATATGAAAAAATTTGCCTTTGAATTATGTAAATGGGATATCTGTAGAGAAAGTTATGGGTTCCAAGTTCTATATATTTTATGCTTCCAAAAAACAACGAATACTACATAGTTTTAGAAATTGAAAAAATTACAGCATTAATTATGGTTGATCTCTTCGTACAAAGTTTTAATGGAGATAAAAACGAAAAAAAAAATGTTTCTATCCCTTTGAGTTTGAGTAGTTCCAAGTAAATTATAATACTCTTAAGAAAAAATTAAACTTTGAAAAAATCAAGGTCATATTAGTTTAAGAAGGGATATGAAAGAAAATTAAAGAACATCCTATCCATATGACATTTTATAATGAAACTAAAAAGGACATGTCTAAACGAAGTAAGAAGAATGAAAAGAAAAGAAAAACTCCATTAAATTTGAAAAGGAGAAAAACCATAAGAGTCCAAATCCTACTTCTGCAATTAAGTTGGACACTTCAAGAAAGGTTATTTAAAGAGGAAGGCTTGGTTCAAAAAGTAAACTACATACTATGTTTTAGTATGAATTGAAATACCCAATATTACTTGGTGTTTAGATTCTATAGCAACTTCTCATTTATCGCATGTAACGTAAAGATTAAGTGTGTCTTTATGTTGTTGAATTGGCTAGAAATCTAGATTCTCACATAAAATTGAATGATGTAGGGATTAACGTTAAGATTGAAAATGTGGTTTCTTCATTGTATAAACACAAGTACTGTTATAGTTTTGGCACTTTGATTGATTATATCATTTTAATCCTGTTGTTGAATTTGCCAATTCTTTGTTTTATGTTGATCAAAGTATTGGTAAAAAATTTAGTACACTTTATGACCGTTCTGGTTTTTTGTAGCATTAGCGATTAGGTCATATCTCTTAATAATGAATGTTAAGATTTGTAAAAAATCAAATCTTAATTGAGTTAAACTTTAATGACTAGGATTTATGTATTGGATAATATTTAAAAAAAGCAAACTAGACATATATCAAAGAGTCTATGCATAACAAGTAGTGAACTCATAAAATTGTTATGTATGTCTACTGCATGAAAATCTCAATCGGTAGACGTTTTATAAGTGTCATCAATGACGTTGGAAAGACATTTGGATAGAAAAGTAAAAGCATTGAGATCTGATAGAGGTGATAAATTATTACGAAAATTTCATGAAAAAGCACAATGTTTGGTCCATTTGCCAAGTTTTTTGAAAGTCGAAGCATACATGCACAATATAAAATGTGTGGTACACCACAACAAAATGGTGTACCTGAAAGATAAATAATAGTATATACCTTTATCGTTATGGATACAAGGGTTAAAGAGTGCTACGTATCTGCTCAATCAGGTTCCTTGCAAAACAGTTTTTAAGACTTCTTATTAATAGTGTTCGTGAAAGAAACCTAGCTTAAGAAAGCTTCATATTTGATGTTGTCAAACAAAAGTAAAGATATATAATGCACATTAAAAACATGATAAAAAAACCATAAATAGTTATTTAACCTGCTATCTTGAGGGTACAAGAATACTTGAATCTAGTAATGCTCACTTCATTGAAAATGTTCATTTTAGTGGAAGAAACTAACCGCGAAAGGTTAATATTCATGAAAGTTGAGCAGATGTAGCTACATTTGTTATTTCTCCTCAATTTTTTGCACCACATTTTCACAACAATACACAACAATATGAGAATAAATATTCATGAAAGTCGAGTAGATACAGCTACATCTATTGTTTTTCCTTAAATTTTTGTAGCCCAATTTCACAACTTTTGTGACGTCCTTCCTAGCTCGAAATATGTTTTTTTTCTTACTTGCAACACAAAATATTTTCTCATAAAAATTGTTTAAGGCAAACATTAAAACAAAATTTAGTTAAAATATATTTACAACATGTTAGGCCCCTTGAACTATTTTCAAGTTATATATACAAAGTTGAAAACTTCTTTTCATAACCATTATTTACAATTCTTCAAAATTCTTGCCACAAGTCAAAATTTGCTCAAACAGCAACAATCGCCCCCATGAACAAAGCAATTCATCTCATACATATCTCAGTACACGTCTTTCTCACATACATTATAAAACTCATTTATGAGCATAAGGCTCAACAAGTAGTATAAGATATTCATGAACATATACATAATATGCATGAGTAAAACTTTTCTTTTATTTTTATTCTAGGTCTTTCTTTCCTTTAATTTCTATATTCGACATCATTTGGGCTTCTTAGCAAGAAACGAGAGACCACAAGCTTGAGTTCATCAAAGAAGACAGCCAACTCGATTCAAGGGTTAAGAGACCACAATATTGAGTTCACCTAGCGGGATACTCAACTCAAACCTCTTCCTAATGACATTCATTTAACTTTCTCTTTCTTTCTTTTATTTTTCTCTTTCGTTGGTTATTCAAGCTTAACTCGAAACAATCATTATCATATTATGTTTCATATGAAATCTCATGCATGTAAATAGTTTGTAACGTTCTATAAAACACAATGCATGAGATGCTTGTGATGCTCGGTATAAATGTACCAAGCATTTAAATAACATTCATAACACTAAAACAACAATTCATCATATCATAAACTGAATCATGCTTTTCTACATCCCTTTATACGTGCATTTCATCTTGACATACAAAGCATAAAACAATATATTAAAACAAACTCGTATTGTTCTATGATGTAGACCTAATTAAGAGCAAAATACACATAATACTACTTACATTGTTTATCCTTAGCAAATCTTTTTAGTAGTAGGTACAATTGTGAATCACATTTACCTCAATTTTCGAAGATCATACATAATTTTTTAAATCAATGCCCTGTTTTTTAATGACTATAAAATATCATAACTTGTTCTATACACCATAAAATGATATCATTACAAAGCCCATATGTCCTTAAAGGTGTCTAATTTGTGGCAACTTTGATAAAATATGTACAACCTCTACATTTTCTAAATTTTCATCATCCATGAAAGGAATATATGATATTCAAACATGATTAGTTAACCTATAATAGAACTATGGAGCAAAACTTTTAATTTTTGTGTACCACTCACAACCAACTTACAAAATCATTGATAATTTCATAATTCTTATTCATTCTGAATATAATAATTTGAATAACCATAAATAATTTAAACAACATAATATAAAACCATACCTCTTGATTCCTAGCTCAGTAGACTCCTCTTGACAAGAGGAACTCTTCTTCTAATAGGATTAGAGGCAAATTTCAACTCATTCCCTCTCAATTTTCACTTTCTCTTTGAAACTTTTTTCTATCAATTTCTCTCTTTTTCACTCCCTCTCACTCTTCAGCAAAAAATACCTGATGATCAACTATTCTCCAATATTTTTAGATAATTCATGGGGTGAAAATACTTTTTTGCCAGAGTTATCCATTTAGTTTTCAATTTTACTCTTACTTGTTCCTTTAATTGCTAAAATACCTTTATTATCATCACTTAAATCATAATTAGCTTAACTAATTAATTCACACTAACACTAAGCTAATTTTTAGGATTAAATTAATCAATCATAATTAGTAAACCATAAACCTTGGTGCCCTGATACCCCTAAACCTGGCAAGGGTTACTGCATGCGTGCAGGGTACGATGACCGGAATCAGAACCATCTTAGCGGATTGCCCTTGG
This sequence comes from Begonia fuchsioides, assembly GCA_003255005.1. Taxonomy (NCBI): domain Eukaryota; kingdom Viridiplantae; phylum Streptophyta; class Magnoliopsida; order Cucurbitales; family Begoniaceae; genus Begonia; species Begonia fuchsioides. The sequence goes on along the minus strand of QAOC01028882.1, from coordinate 105,210 downwards.
TTCTCATCGGGTTGTGTGCCGTTGTGATTCGACTCGGGTAGCTAATGGTTGGGTTCCTGATCGGCATCGGGTTACGGTAGCTTACACTCGGGACACCTTACTGAGATGCCTTCAGATGGCAGTCGGCTGATGCCGCTGTGGTTTGATCCGGGGTGGTTAAGGTTGGTACCCATAGATGGTCAGCACCGGGTTTCTTTCTGACTCATGAGATGGTGAGCCATTTGCCCATCTTTCTATGGTGTGCCGGGGTGGTCCTTGTGTGACACTCCTTTTTCACTGGTATTTGATGTTTTATATGGCTGTGAGAGTATTTTGTAGTATAGTCACCTACGTACGTGACGAGTTTTCATTGGGCTCGTGGAGCTGGGATTTGAAATGGTGAAATATGCATGGTTTTGATTGAGTTTCAAAATGCATGCATCATATAAGAAATTTACTTATCTTACCTAGCGTTTCTGTCAGGCCCTCTTTTGGGGCGTGACAGAAATTTATGGAATCAGAGCTGGTTCCATCCAATTTGTTACATAGCATGGTAAATCAATACAACTAGTTGAAAGGTCTGTGGATGCCTCTCGACGCATGGAGCAGGCGTATTATGAGACACATGGATTTTATCAGGAGCGGATGGTGCGCCGTGATGAAAGAAAAATGACCAGAAAAAACCAAGGAAAAGCACCGATGTAGAGTTATGGTGGGGGTCGACATATGAGTGCTAGTAGCAGCTCATCTGACAGTAGTTGATTCAGCCTGTATGGGTGTTATATCTGTGGGGATGTCGGGCCCAGAAAAATTGATTGCCCCCAGAATCCACTACACTAGCAAAAAACCCACTGGGAATTCTCTGCTCCTCAAAGGGGTACTGGACAGCCAGAGCGTTCTAAGGGATTTTTTAGCCAGTCATCTAGGTAGTCACAGCCGACTGGACCAGATTTTTAGAGTCCTCATTCTGGACAACAGAGTTACGGGTCCAATCAAAACCCGTTACAAAGAGACCCGACACAGCATGCGGGGAGTGGTAGCTAGAGTTCTGTTAAAGGTGGTTGTGGCCGGGGTAGAGCTACAATGAGGGAGACTGCACAGACTTATGCAGTTGCGGCCGATAGGGAGCCTTTTGATCTACTTAGCTGAGATGTCGTTGATGGTATGATTCTTCTCTACCATTCATTTGCTCATGCTTTATTTGATACGGGCTCTACGTTATCGTTTATATATGAACTTTTTTGCGTTGACACTCGGGTTGGAGACTTCGGTTATGCAGTCTTCATTCGAACTTAGTACACCACTAAGAACATGTGGTGGGTTTTCATCTATATGCCGCTCGGTGTGCATAGTTATAGATGATCATAAGTTTTCAGCCAACCTGATTTTATTACCCATGGATCAGTTTGATGTGATTTTGGGAATGGATTGGCTTCAAAGATATTCGGTAAACATTTGTTGTAGCTCAAAGAAGATCACTTTAATTGTCAAGGATGGATCAGTTGTTGTTCTCCGCTATGGGTTGAATGCAGGAACAACTAATGCAATTTTGAGGAGTTGTTTGGGAGGTCGTTGTGGCCTAGAATAACATGTGATCTTATGGTCGTGAGGTGGAGTTTGAGGATGAAACTGCCGGGCAGAGTTTGAGCCTCACGGTAGTAAAGGAATTTCCTGGCATATTTCCAGATGAATTACCTGGATTACCTCATGATCGTGAAGTGGAGTTTTGCATCGATCTGATTCTTGGTACCACTCCTATCTCGATTCCTCCTTATCGCATGACACCTACTGAATTGCGAGAGTTAAGGAATCAACTGGACGAATTATTGGAACAAAGTTTTATTCGGGAGAGTACATCCCCGTGGGGTGCTCCCGTATTATTTGCTAAAAAGGCAGATGAATCCTTGCGATTATGCTTGGACTATCAGAAATTGAACCAAATGACGATCAAGAATAAATATTCGCTACCAAGAATCGATGATTTGTTCGACCAGTTAGGAAGATCTCGATATTTCTCCAAGATTGACTGGAGATCTTGTTACTACCAGGTGAAAATACGCGAGGAAGATATTCCCAAAACTGCGTTTAGGTCGAGGTATGGACATTTTGAGTTCAGAGTATTACCTTTTGGCCTAACAAATGCACCCGCTGTATCTATGGATCTGATGAACAGGGTATTCAGACCATATCTTGATAGCTTTGTAGTGGTCTTTATCGACGATATTTTGGTGTACTCAAGATCTCGGGGTGAGCACAAGGAGCATCTTCGAATTGTGCTTCAAACCTTGAGGGAAAATAGTTTGTATGCCAAAATGAGTAAGTGCAAATTTTGGATGTCCGAGGTAAAATTTCTTGGGCACGTGATATCACGAGAAGGAATCTCAGTAGATCCTTCGAAGATTGAGGCAGTGACAAAGTGGGAGCCTCTTAAAAATGTGTCCGAAATTAGAAGCTTCTTGGGCCTTGCTGGCTATTACCGATGATTCGTGAAGGGTTTCTCAATAATAGCCGCACCGATAACAAAACTGAGCAAGAAGAGTGTTAAATTCGAGTGGGATGATGCTTTTCATAGTGCATATGAAGAGTTGAAGAATAGTCTTACTAGTGCACCCGTTTTGACAATTTCTGATAATAAGACACCTTATGTGGTGTACACAGATGCTTCAGTAGTCAGATTGGGTGGTGTGCTGATGCAGAATGGTCGTGTGGTGGCATATGCTTCGAGGCAACTGAAGCCACATGAAAAGAATTATCCTACCCACGATCTGGAATTAGCCACCATCATTTTTGCATTGAAGATATGGAGAAGCTACCTGTATGGGGCTAGATTCCAAATCTTTTAAGATCACAAGACTATGAAGTATCTTTTCTCTCAGAGGGATTTAAATGTAAGACAGCGCCGTTGGATGGAGTATATGGGAGACTACGACTTCGATTTGGAATACCATCCGGGAAAAGTAAACGTTGTTGCTGATGCTTTAAGCATGAACCCCCAGGCAGTTGTTTTCTGTATGACTATAAACGAATGGAAGGAGCCAACTGTTCTGGGAGATTATGAACTGAAGTATTTCAGAGATGAGGAGACAACATATGCCTACAATGTTGTTGCATCTCCCTCTTTACTGGAGACTATTAAGTATAGGCAAACATAGGATGCAGATTTAATAGAAGTTGTCAAAAGTCTGCACAATGGAGAGCAACTTGATGGTTGGAGAATCAACACTGCTGGAACATTGTTGTTCAGGGAACGTGTGGTGGTTCCTGGCGAATGTAAACTCCGACTCGACATATTGTCGGAAGCGCATAAATCAAATTTTGCAATCCATCCTGGTAGTACATAGATGTATCAAGACTTGAAGCGACAATATTGTGGTCAGGAATGAAACACGAAGTGGCAGAATACGTGTCACGTTGTCTAGTGTGCCAACAGGTTAAAGCTGAACACCAAAGACCTGCAGGATTGTTGCAACCCTTGCCCATTCCGAGATGGAAGTGGGATTATATAACCATGGACTTTGTAACAGGTTTACCGAAGACCCCACAGAAGTTCGACTCTATATTGGTCATTGTGGACCGCCTAACAAAGGTTGCACACTTTATTCCGGTCCGCATGAAATTCCCTATATCCAAACTTTGTAGCCTCTACATTGGGAGTGTAGTGCGTCTACACGGGGTACCCTTGAGCATTGTGAGTGATCGTGACCCCAAGTTCACTTCAAATTTTTGGAGAGGATTGCAGAATGCTCTAGGTACATAATTGAACTTGAGTGCAGCCCATCATCCTCAAACGGATGGACAATCTGAGCGTACGATTCAGACCCTAGAAGATATGCTCAGATCCTGTATGTTAGATTTTGGAGGCAGTTTGGTTACTCATTTACCCTTGGTCGAATTTGTCTACAATAACATCTTCTAGGCTAGCATCAGAGTTGCTCCGTATGAAGCATTATATGGAAGACCTTGTCGATCTCCACTTTGTTGGGCTGAGACTGAAGACAAGATTTCTTTGGACCCTGACCTGGTTCGTGAGATGAACGAGCAGGTTAAACTTATACGGAAGAGGCTCGTCACAGTGCAAAGCCGGTAGAAGAGCTATGCAGACCTTAAGCGCCGTGAGGTGGAGTTTGATATAGGAGATTATGTATTTTTGAAAGTTCGACCAAGGCGTGGGACTAGACGATTCGGAGTAAAGGGTAAATTAGCTCCGAGGTACATTGGCCCTTTCCCGATTATTAAACGAGTGAGCACAGTAGCTTACAAGCTTGAACTTCCTACCCAGCTCGGGTATGTGCACGATGTATTTCACATCTCTATGTTGAGGAATTACGTTTCAGGCCCTTCGCACGTAGTCCCTTGGAATGACATACCTATCGAGGAAGTTCGTGTTATACGAAGAAGAGAAGTTCCCGTGGTTCGTGTATTGTAGTAGAATCACGCAGAAAATGAGGCGACTTGGGAACTTAAGTCTGATATGATGGAAAAGTACCCTCGTCTATTTACATCTTTTTATTAAGTTTATATTGAATTTCGGGATGAAATTCTTTTGAGGGGGTTATGATGTAAGGACCCAAAATTTTAAATCACGAATTTCAAGGAAAATTTTTTGCGAAGTTTGACTAGTCAATTGTCGTATACATAACGTAAATTTGTTGTATATGCCACGTGCGACGACTTGGTCAAACTAATTAAATTAAAATATCTCGAGACAAAATTTAGCTACGATTTTTTAATGTGACTGTTGCTTGAAAACGTAATCGCAAAAACGCAAGTGCACGTGTCGCAACGTAGTAATAAAAATATCAATCCCACGAGGACAAGTCAACTTTTAATTTAGAGAAATAATTGCAAAGTAAAATAAATAAACTAAAAATCTTAACTTTAAATATTTACAAAAATAATTAAAGAATAAAGAATAGGTTTTTCAATATGATTGAGTTTTTCATCTAATCTATCATGCATAAAGTAAATTGCATAAAGTAAAGTGCATAAAAGTAAAGTGGTGGTCGAATCGAGAATTAGAATTAACCTCGAAAAGAATTAACTATGATTGACTTAAGCAAATCAACATAAGAAAAATTCAGACTTTAATTAAAACTAAACAACTCAATAACTTATGTTGTCAAGACTTGTAAAATCAATGAAAGTTAAAACGAAAAGCAAATGAGAGAATTTTGGTCCTCGCCGTCGGAAACCGTTGTTCACACAGCCCCGTTCCCTCGCCGTCACCAACCTCTTCCACGGATTTACGCCCGGGCTTGAACGCAAGTTTGTTCTCTAATTCTAGCACACCGATCTTCGTTACACTATGGAAGATAGTTATAGAAGCCTCAGCCACGAGATAATTGGAAGTTTGTTGAGATTTGCAGCTGGCTCAAGATTTGGAAAGATTTCTTAATCTTCGAGGATATTCTTGTTTCCAAATTTGAAAATTGGTTATTCGGTTGAGATATTCTCCTTAAATTCGTGATCTTCCAGCTTCTTTCTTGCTCTGCAATCCATCTTTAAACTTGGCAACTGCATCTAAACAAAATATTGTGAAAATACAAAATCTAGAAATATTGTTGAAAATCACGTAAATTCTGTGTTTTTAGATGCTGTTGCGATGCTGCGGCATTTCTGCGATATTGCCTAAAATCCGATTTTTGAATAAAACATTATATGATCACAAGCAATTTATCAATAAAATCCCGTGAAATATTAGGTATTTTCAAGGCCTAACACATCTCCAAACTTAAATCATTGCTCGTCCTCGAGTAATAGACAATCAATATAGTTTTCAGATTTTTCTCCAAATAACCGAAACCGATAATCACGAATCCGTTACTTTCAAACTCTTCTTAATCTTAGATAGCTTCTCTATAGTATTTCCCCCAAAGTGAGTGTGTGCATCTGTTCCAATGAACATTAATCTTCCCAAAAATTATAAGTTCTATTTTATAATGCTGAAATCATCAATTCTTTCAACATCGTCCAAATTCATACCTTCCACGTACAATTTAAGCAAGATCCGAGCTTCATGACTTCAAGAGTGAGGAAGAATTTTTTTTTTTTTTCTAGGCTTTTGTAAATAAGCTACTTACGTTATCGTACCACCTTTAATATAAATTTTTTTTCTTGATTTAGCCGAAGTGGTATTTCAAACGGGTAGCTCATTTAATTGCAACGGAGTTTCTCCCATTGTTCCCTTTATTTTTTTATTCCACCCATCGAGTATCCAAAAGGCTCACTCGAAAATTGAAAGTGGTTTGGGAAATTGCAAATACACTTCACCGTTCATCCACACAGTCCCGATGAAGTGTTACTCAACGATCATCCACTTAAGTCCCGAAGAGTATTATATTCACACACCGATTATCCACCGCTCATCCACTTAAGTCCCGGTGAACTACGAATGTTGTAATTGTCCTTATTTTTGGACTTATATGCCTCATATTTTTATTTTTATCTTCCCCAAACTTGTCACCATGTCACTTTTCACCTAAAAAAAATATGTTTGTCTCAAGCATTTATCCGAGCTAAGTTTCAAAAATATCAAATTTAAACAGAACATGATAACTCTTACGAAAATTGGGCAAAATGATGTTCAAAGTAACAATTTCGTGTAAAGGGAATCTACTATTTCGAAGTGTCTCCTAAATTAATTAGAGTTAAATTGTCACTAATAAGTAATACCTGAAAAGGATTAGATGACTTAGGAAAATAGATGTCCATCATTAAACTATGTCAATATGATTGCATGTTTTTCAATTTTGGTATAGCGGATTAGGACAAATTTTTCTTCATTTGATACGATTTCGGTACACCCCCATCCCCAAACTTTAAATTTGACGATGCCCTCATTGTCAAGCCCAAAACAATAAAATAGACCGAAATCTAAAAAAAACAAAAGTCCAAAAAAAGGGTAGAGAAACTCCCTCATGAAGATCATTCGCACTCAATGTCGTTTGGGCCGTCCGGTTAAGCTGGGTTGTCGGCGGGCCTCCAATTTTTCCAAAATGTCCAGCATGTAGTGCTGCTGGATCTCCAATTGGCTTAGGCGGGTTTCCATGAGCTACAGACTCTTGGAAATTTCTGCTGGAAACCTGTTCGCTTCGGATGTTGCAACTCTGCGTGCAGCATCGGGGATATGGGTAAGACCTTCATCGGGTTCTTCATTATCCTCCTGTGTAATTCGGTTTATAGTGATAGGGGTAATGATACCTGTATGACGGAGCCTGGCTTCTGTGTCCAGAACTTGCACTCCAGCATGAATGCAAAGCTCGGACACCAATGATGGAAAGAGGAATTGACTCCCCTTCTTTGTGGCGTTGGTGCAGAGGCTCCGGTAAATGATCATTCCAACATTGATGGGTTTTCCGGTTAGAATGTAGTAGAGGAGGATGGCTCGCTCTCTGGTTACATGTTGACCATGAGAGGAAGGAGAGATGCGGGATTTCACGAAGTGGTACCAACACTTCACACTCGGAAGGAGCGAGGCTCGAGATATTGTAAAGGCTCCGAGCTTCGTGATTCACCAAATAGTTCCCGACAGAGCCACTGTGTCAAGAACTTCTGAAAGGAATTCTGGCGTTGTATTCTCCGAGTGGGCAAAGAATTCGTCGGTGGCTTCAGGGAGCTCGTAGAATGCGTTTATCCGCTCGGGTGAGATGGGTACCATCTTGTGCCGGACCATGATTTCTTCTGGCATGTCACCTCGTTTCTTGATGGTATCGGTGATATACGCTGGGTATTCCTTGTAAGTGCCGGCGTTGAGTAGAAATCCCTTTTCAGCGGCAAAAGTCCGCTTCTTGTAATCTTGCTCGTATCTGTGACGAGCTTCTTCAGAAATAAAGGCCAATTTTGCTGGCCTCTTCACTGCAAAGGTCTTTAGGCGGGGTGAAGTGCGTGATGTTTGCACTGGAGTCACTGCCGATGCTGTAGCTTTTGGCAGAGGTACCGTCGTCTTTGGCGGTAAAGTTCTTGGGGCAGCGACTCTTCTCTTTTGCCCTGTTTCTTTAAAGAAAGGTACTTGAATGGGTACCGTTTTGATTTCAGCAGCAGAAGAACGAGTGGTTCTTGGTGTAGGTGGTGGAGCGTCGGGTTTGGAGATCGGAGGTTCTGGTCTTGGCGGCGAACACGGCGGTGCAGCGGCTGTTTTCACAGCCATCGGCTTCAGGAGAGATGAAATCGGGGCGTCAGATTTGGGGGAGACTTCCCGTGATGGTTGTGGTGCTTGCTTGCTGGCTGTTGACTCGTCGCCTCTCGGTTTGCGAATAAGAGGAGTCGGGGTATCCGATTCCGTTTCCGAGTCGGAAGACGGAATGGACACCGACTGCTCGTCTTTTCGTTGCTTCTTCGTTGATGGTTGGGCGGCGAGTCTAGCGGATACTCGTATCTGCTTCGTCGTCGATGGCAGCGGTTGTCTCTTCTTCGGTGGAGGGGGGTTCCTCGTTGTCGGCATTGGAAGTTGTCGTTTCTTCGTCGTCGGCTGGGCAGATGTTTCGGCGGATCTTTCCGTAGGTGTTGGTGCGGGAGTCGGCCTTTTCTTTGGTGTGATCTTCCGAAGGCGTTTCGGCGGTCGGGTTTTAGGTGACGGACTCCTTTCGCTGGCCAGAACAGTGACGCCTTCTTTGCTGGCCTCTTCATCAGGAGTATCTTTCCACGGCAGATAAATGACTGTGTCCTTCCATGTCAGGTACAGAATTGACGCTGGCTCCATTGATTCGTCTGCTGGGTTTCTTGAGAAATTCTTGGTGTTCTCTCCCGAATGATGTGACTTCTGTTTATAAAGATGAGAGAGAGGTAGTCATTTGAAATAAAAAAAATTATTTACCGCTTCTCTCAGAAATTTGATCAGGCGGTAACTTCCTCTTTGTTTTCCAGCTCAGTCCAATCAGATTAGACCAAGTTCTTCTCCCGATTTTCCTATAGTCGAATTGCGCATGCTTCCACTTGATTAATGTTGTGTCAATCTTGCAGCATTAGACAGACTCTCTATCCTAAAACACAAATAAAAACTAATAATCATAAAAACAATAAAGAAAGGGTTGCCTCCCTGTAGCGCTACATTTTTCGTCTGCAGCCTGACGTCGTTATGGGCTCATTCGGCATCCTCCAATGGGATGGAGACATCTTCGTCATCTTGTGGGCTCGGCCCAAGATAAGGCTTAACTCGTAGGGCATTTACCTTGAAGTTCTTCCCGGCGTCATTACGAAGTTCAATCACTCCGTAAGCATTGATTGCAGTGATCAAGAATGGTCCCGTCCATTTTGATTTTAATTTTCCCAGAAATATCTTCATCAAATGTCCTTTCTTGGATGTTTTTGTCATGCCATCTCTTAACTTTCGATTTGTAAATTTCCGCATTCTCATAGGAGTTTTGCCGAAACTCTTCCAACTCATTAAGTTGTAGTAACCTCGCTTCTCCCGCGGTTTCCTCGTCCATGTTCAATTTAGCAACCGACCAATATGCCTTATGTAATAATTCGACCGGTAAATGGCAAGCTTTGCCAAAAACAAGTCGAAACGGTGATGTTCCTATTGGAGTCTTGAAAGCTTTACGGTAAGCCCATAAAGCATCAGGTAATTTCTCGGCCCAATCTCTTCTACCGGTATTAACCACTTTTTCTAGAATTCTTTTGATTTCCCGGTTAGAGACCTCTATTTGTCCGTTTGCTTAAGGGTGATACGGTGTTGTAACTTTGTGCTTAACTCCATATTTTTCGAGTAACTGCTTGAATTTTCGGTTGCAAAAGTGACTTCCTCCATCACTAATGATTGCTCTCGGTGTGCCGAATCTCATAAATATGTTTCGATGAAGAAAACGAGTGACAACCGAAGAATCATTAGTGGGAAGAGCAATGGCTTCTACCCACTTTGATACATAATCCACGGCGAGTAAAATATATTGGTTTCCACAAGATGAAGGAAACAGGCCCATGAAATCAATACCCCATACATCGAAGATCTCGACCTCTAGGATATTCGTTAATGGCATCTCGTGTTTTTGTTTGATATTTCCCATCCTTTGGCATGTGTCACACGATTTTACAAATAAATTTGCATCTTTAAATAAAGTAGGCCAATGCAAACCTGATTGGAGGACTTTAGCAGCTGTTCGGGTTCCTCCAAAATGTCCTACATATGGTGATGCATGGCAATGTTGTAGCACTAATTAGACTTCGTGTTCCGGAATGCATCTTCTTACGATCTGATCCGCACATTGTATAAATAAATATGAATCATCCCAATAGTAATTTCGTACCTCTTTTAAAAACTTCCTCCTCTGTTGATAGGTGTAATCGAATGGGATGATTCCACTTGCTAAGTAGTTCACAATATCGGCGTACCAAGGTAGTGCCTCGGCTTTAAAAATCTGTTCGTCCGGGAAAGTTTCTGTAATTTCCATTTCTTCTTTCTGTGGCTTCTCTTGTTCTAGTCGTGATAGATGGTCGGCAACCTGATTATCCGTTCCTTTTCTATCAATTATCTCTAAGTCGAATTCTTGTAGCAACAGAATCCACCTAATTAAATGCGGCTTGGCATCTTTCTTCGAAATCAGATACTTTATAGCAGAATGGTCGGTGTGTATGATGACTTTAACTCCAACTAAATATTGTCTGAATTTTTCGAAAGCAAAAACTACGGCCAGCAGCTCCTTCTCGGTTGTCGTGTAATTCAGTTGTGCATTGGATAGTGTTTTGCTAGTATAATAAATAGGATGTACAACTCGGTCGTGCTTTTGTCTCAGCACCGCTCCCAAGGCATAATCGCTAGCATCGCACATAATCTCGAATGGTTTTGTCCAATTTAGTGCAGTAATAATTGGGGTCGAGATCAGCTTGCGTTTTAATTCTTCGAAAGCTTGTTGGCATGCGTCATCAAAGCAAAATACTTTGTCATTTTCCAGCAATGAGCAAAGCGGTTTGGAGATATTTGAGAAGTCTTTGATGAATCGGCGGTAAAAACCAGCATGTCCTAAAAAGCTTCGTATTCCTTTCACAGATGTAGGTGGAGGCAGCTTTTCAATAGCTTCAATCTTAGCTTTATCAACCTCCATCCATGATTTGGAAACTCGGTGTCCGAGANAATAATTGGGGTCGAGATCAGCTTGCGTTTTAATTCTTCGAAAGCTTGTTGGCATGCGTCATCAAAGCAAAATACTTTGTCATTTTCCAGCAATGAGCAAAGCGGTTTGGAGATATTTGAGAAGTCTTTGATGAATCGGCGGTAAAAACCAGCATGTCCTAAAAAGCTTCGTATTCCTTTCACAGATGTGGGTGGATGCAGCTTTTCAATAACTTCAATCTTAGCTTTATCAACCTTCATTCCTGATTTGGAAACTCGGTGTCCGAGAACAATACCTTCGGTTACCATAAAATGACATTTTTCCCAATTTAGAACTAGGTCCGTCTCGGTGCAGCGTTTTAATACTAATTCTAAATTTTGTAAGCATGTGTGAAAAGAATCTCCAACCACAGAAAAATCATCCATAAATATTTCCAGAAAATCCTCAACCATGTCCGAAAATATGGACATCATGCAACGCTAGAAGGTTGCTGGAGCATTGCATAACCCGAATGGCATTCGCCAGTAAGCGAACGTGCCGTAGGGACAGGTAAACGTCGTCTTCTCCTGATCTTCTGGTAGAATTGCAATTTGATTGTAACATGAATATCCATCTAAGAAACAATAAAACTCTTTACCAGCTAGTCGGTCGAGCATTTGATCGATGAATGGCAAGGGAAAATGGTCCTTCCTTGTCATCTTGTTGAGCTTCCGATAGTCCATACAAACTCGCCAACCAGTAATTGTGCGGGTTGGAATTAATTCATTGTTCTCATTGGTTACCACGGTTGTTCCTCCTTTCTTTGGGACACATTGGACCGGACTTACCCATGAACTATCTGAAATTGGGTAAATAATACCTGCGTCCAATAGCTTGATAATTTCCTTTTTCACCACTTCTTTCATGACTGGATTCAATCGTCGTTGGCCTTCAACTGATGGCCGGTAATCATGCTCAAGCAGAATTTTGTGCATGCATATACTCGGACTAATTCCCTTGATGTCGGCAACCGTCCAAGCAATGACATGTTTATGTCTCCTTAATATTTCCAGTAATTCGGCTTCCTGTAATTCATTCAACTGAGAAGAAATAATAACAGGTAAAGTGTCACCTGTTCCGAGGTAAGCGTACTTCAGATGTTGTGGTAACGGCTTCAGCTCCAGTTGCGGTGGTTCGTCTATCGATGATTTCATCTCTCGATGTTCTTTATCTCCTCTATCTAGGGCTTCAGTAGCTTGTGCCCTAGACTTTTTCCAAGTTCGGAGATCAGATGAATCGAACTTGAATTCTCGTTTGGGTGGTCTTAATTCTCTCTTTTCCACAAAATCGCATTCCTCATCCGCGATGGCATAACATTCTTTAGCTTCTTCAGAATCTTTTAGAAAATTTAGGACGTTGAACGTGACTTCTTCGTCATTCATCCTCATGGTGAGTTCTCCTTTTTCTACGTCGATAAGAGTTCTTCCGGTGGCCAAAAATGGTCTCCCCAAGAGGATCGGGACCTCTCGGTCGACTTCACAATCTAAAATAATGAAATCGGCCAAAAATATAAATTTATCAACTTTTACCAGCACGTTTTCGATGATTCCTTCCGGGTAGCCTATGGATCGATTGGCAAATTGTAATGTTACGGTTGTCGGCCTTGTTTTTCCAACGTCCAACTTCTTAAAAATTGACATTGGCATGAGATTGATGCTAGCTCCTAGGTCACATAGAGCTTCGCCAATATGTTGATCTCCGATTGTGCATGGAATCGTAAATTTCCCTGGATCACGTAGCTTTGGCGGAATCTTATTTTGTACAATATAGCTTCTTGCTTGAGTCATCGCCACAGTTTCGTATTCCTCCATTCTTCGTTTCTTCGATACGAGATCTTTCATATATTTAGCATAGTTTGGCATTTGTTCTAAGACCTCGACCAGTGGAATGTTGATGTGTAGCTGCTTCAACATATCCATGAATTTCCCGAATTGTTTGGCCTGATTCTTTTTCTGTAGCCTTTGTGAAAAAGGTGGTGGAAGTCTCTCGGCTGGTGCAATTGTCTTCTGTTGTTGTGCGGGTGTTGTAGTATTGGTGTCAGCATCAGGCTCGTTAATCTGCTCAGAGTCTTCCTCTTTATCAGCGTCGGTGTTCTTCTCCTTGGTTCTTTCTCTAGGTCTTTCCTCAGAGTCTTTCACAGTTTCCACCTCTCTGCCGTTGCGCAAAGTGATGGCCTTGCACTGTTCTTTTCCTTCTCGTTTCGGAACTTCAGTATCGCTCGGCAACATTCCCGTAGGTCTATTATTCAAAGATAAAGCGAGCTGACCTACTTGATTATTCAGATTCCTATGAGATGCGACTTGATTCTGGATCACCGCATTCATATTTTGCATCATCAACTCGGATTGTTCCATAAATTCACTGACCTTTTGTTCGAACGTCTTGGATTGTTCGGGTTGTTGTTGCGGGCGGTTTACTTGAGTCGGAAAACTCTGATTATACCCTTGTTGAGGTTGGAAGTGCTGATTCAGATTACGTGGTGGCTGATTCTGGCTCCACTGATTATTTGGCTTCCAACCTTGATATAAATTATTGCTCCGATTATTCCCCACATAATTTACTGCTTCGGGATTTGAAGGGCAATACTCGTACGTATGATCTTCCGAACAGAATGAGCATGAAATACTCTTGACTTGCTGTGGGTTGGCTTGTTGCATGTTCATATTCCTGAGGGTATTATTCAACGTAGTCATATGTGCTGCTAAAGCCATAACTGGATCTATGTCAAGAATTTCGGGTGTGCTGTTCGTCGATGCTTTCTTCGGTGTTGCAGCTCTCTCTGTCGGCCATTGATAATTGTTAGTCGCCATATTATCCAAAAGCTCAAATGCTTCCGCGCATGATTTAGATAAAATTGCGCCATTTGCTGCTGCATCTAAGAAAGATCGAGTTTGTCCATAAAGTCCATTATAAAAAGTTTCCTATTGTACCCATTCGTTGATACCATGATTCGGACATTGGCGAATTAATTCTTTGAACCTCTCTCATGCTTCATATAGGGATTCAGTGTCCTGTTGTCTGAAAGTCATGATCTCCCCTCTCATCTTTGCGTTCTTCACCGGTGGAAAATATTTGAGTAGAAACTTCTTGGCTAGATCTTCCCAATAAGTGATAGAATTTGGTGGCAAAGAATTCAGCCATGCTTTTGCTCGGTCTCGGAGTGCGTAAGGAAATAACTTTAATCGGAGAACCTCCCGATTAACAGCCGTATCCTCGAATGAATCACACAAAGAAGTGTATTCCGTAATAAAAGCATTCGGATCTTCAGATGCTGATCCATTAAATGTTCTTATTGTTTGCAACATTTGAAACATAATAGGCCTTAATTCACACCTTACCTCATTGTTGACGGGTCGGAAAATACCGGGATTAAGTCGCTCCAAATCTGGAATTGCGTAATCCCGAATTGGTCTTTCATGATTGGGAACCTGATTAATCGGTGGAATTTGAGCCATTGGTTCTTCTTTAACCGCTTCTCGTTGATTTTAAATTTGGCGTCTCCTCTCACGAAGCGTTCTTTCAGGCTCGGGATTGTATGGAATGAGCTCTCGTTCCTCGTTGTTTAGCATAAGCTCCTGAAAAGATTAAAAGAACCGTAAAAATACTTTTTTTTTAATTTTTAAAATTTTTAAAATTAGTGTTAGTAATATTCACAACTACTTCACAATAACTTCTAAAAATCAAAAATTTCGTTGTCCCCAGCAACGGCGCCAAAAACTTGTTGCTTGAAAACGTAATCGCGAAAACGCAAGTGCACATGTCGCAACGTAGTAATAAAAATATCGATCCCACGAGGACAAGTCAACTTTCAATTTAGAGAAATAATTGCAAAGTAAAATAAATAAACTAAAAATCTTAACTTTAAATATTTACAAAAAGAATTAAAGAATAAAGAATAGGTTTTTCATTATGATTGAGTTTTTCATCTAATCTATCATGCATAAAGTAAATTGCAGAAAGTAAAGTGCATAAAAGTAAAGTGGTGGTCGAATCGAGAATTAGAATTAACCTCAGAAAGAATTAACTATGATTGACTTAAGCAAATCAACATAAGAAAAATTCAGACTTTAATTAAAACTAAACAACTCAATAACTTATGCTGTTAAGACTTGTAAAATCAATGAAAGTTAAAACGAAAAGCAAAGGAGAGAATTTTGGTCCTCGCCGTCGGAAACCGTTGTTCACACAGGCTCGTTCCCTCGTCGTCACTGACCTCTTCCACGGATTTTCGCCTGGGCTTGATCGCAAGCTTGTTCTCTAATTCTAGCACACCGATCTTCGTTACACTATGGAAGATAGTTATAGAAGCCTCAGCCACGAGATAATTGGAAGTTTGTTGAGATTTGCAGCTGGCTTGAGATTTGGAAAGATTTCCAAATCTTCGAAGATATTCTTGTTTCCAAATTTGAAAATTGGTTATTCGGTTGAGATCTTCTCCTTAAATTCGTGATCTTCCAGCTTCTTTCTTGCTCTGCAATCCATCTTTAAACTTGGCAACTGCATCTAAACAAAATATTGTGAAAATACAAAATCTAGAAATATTGTTGCAAATCAAGTAAAATCTGCGTTTTCAGATGTTGTTGCGATGCTGCGGCATTTCCGCGATATTTGCCTAAAAATCTGATTTTTGAATAAAATATTATATGATCACAAGTAATTTATCAATAAAATCCCGTGAAATATTAGGTATTTTCAAGGCCTAACAGTGACGTAAAAGCTGATTTTACGAAATAAGTGAGCACATAATCGTACTGAGGTTTTTGGTAAAACGACGGGAATCGAACGAAAATTGGAAACGTTACACGAAATAAATATTATATTTTAATAATATTATATTAATTAATATAATATAATATTATTAATTATTATATTATTATATTATATATTAAAAGAGGAAAAGAGGAGGAGAAGACACCAAAACCGGGAAAAAGAAAGAGAGAAAGGGAACGCCGGCGAACGATTTCCGTTCGACGAGATCTTGGTGTCGGAACGTCCGTCTTGGAAAGATAAAGAAGTCTGTACGAGTGGTTTCAAATGTAAGCCCGTATTTTGTGAGAGATCTGAGAAAAACCGAGAGTTTGGAGTTTTTGTTTCGGTTTTTCAAATCTTTATTTTTCTCGCGATTCTTGGTACGGTTGAGTCTGTCTCATCGATTGGAGCGTTTTGGTATAAATTTCGTCGAGAACAGAGGCCAGAATCGGAGCCGGCTTGCAAACAGGCGCGTGGGTCGCGCCTGTCGGGTCAACCCGGGCCGGGTCGGACTGACCCAACCCGAGAGTTGATCGGTCAACATTCAACCGTTGACCGGGTCACCCGTTGACCGGTCAACGGCCGGCCGAACCGGTTTAGTCCGAACTGGTTCGGCCCTGACCGGACCTGCGGCTCCTAAGGGCCGTTTTGGCCCGTTCTTCCGTCTTTTTGCTCGATTTTCGTTTCTCTTCTCTTATACATTGTATATGGGATATTACAGTGGAGTTTAACGACATTGAACTGAGCCCGGAGCGGGAGAAAATGATTAAAAAGGGAAAAGCACCCGTCCAGAGAGGAAGTTATTAGTATTTTCTGCATTAAACCTAGATGCATGGTTTAAAATTGATAATAATCATATTTTGGTGGTTGACACCCAAAATGACGTGGCGACGGACGTCGGTTTTAAAGTATTAATATGTAGTTTAATTTAAACTGCATATATTTAGAATCCAAATAGGACATGATTTATATTGCTGGTTGACATGATTTAAATGATTGATATTTTATTTGTTTGCCTATCTTGATCGAAATGGATATTGAATTGAGTTGTTTTGGATTTCCATGATTATAAAAACATGATTTTGTTTTATAAAATGTGGATTTTGTTTGAATACGATCGGCCTCATTCGTTCGGTCAAGGTGAGGCGTGGCCCCTTCGGTTCAGAGTTGGCGTGGCTCGGTCGGGCGGTCGACCCCATTCGTTCGGTCAAGGTGTGGCGTGGCCCCTTCCGTTCGGAGTTGGTGTGGTCGACCTGTGTCATATCACAGGATGTGATATGGGTGGGTGATGGGGCGGTGATGATATGTTCCCTGTGGTGCCCTGATACCCCTAAACCTGGCCAGGGTTACTGCATGTGTGCAAGGTACGATGACCGGGATCATAACCATCTTAGCGGATTGCCCTTGGTACTCATCGAGTTACGGTAGCTTAGACCCGGGACACCTTACCGGGATGCCTTTGGATGGCAGTCGGCTGAGGCCACTGTGGTTTGATCCGGGGTGGTTAAGGTTGGTACCCAGAGAGGGTCAGCACCGGGTTTCTTTCTGACTCATGAGATGGTGAGCCATTTGCCCATCTTTCTATGGTGTGTCGGGGTGGTCCTTGTGTGACACTCTTTTTTCACTGGTATTTGATATTTTATATGGCTGTGATTGTATTTTGTAGTATAGTCACATACGTATGTGACGAGTTTTTTAAATACCTCACAGGGACCTGATGGGTCGGGTTTTTCCCAAGGGAAAAGAATTTATTTTTATTGGGCTCGTGGAGCCGAGATTTGAAATGGTGAAATATGCATAGTTTTGATTGAGTTTCAAAATGCATGCATCATGTAGAATAGATCATGATTTTTAGGAAAAAGATAAAATCTAAGTTTTAACATGATTGTATTAAATATACGTAAATATACGGGAGCCATTTCTGTCAGGGGAGCGTGACAGATTTGTTCCTCTAAATATGATAAGAGTGGAGCAAAAACTACACAATAACAAGAAACCAGTCAACAAAATAACCAATCAGCCTCCATTGGTAAATGAAGACTCGAATTTACCGACTTTCATGGATGACATCTATGATATGTTTGGAGAAGGACGAGCAACAACTTCATGTTGGGTTTTATGGAGTCTAATGTAAGCCCAGGTTGTTTTGGGCGGTTCAACCTCTGTCTTTGTTTAGGCCTATGTCTGTAACCCTAATTCTGAAGAAACCCTAATATATTGCTGATGAGACCGTCGTGGAGGTTAACCGTTTGGTGTTACCACGAAAATTTCCTGTGTATCTTTCTCTTATTTCTTCTCCTTAATCGTTGTCGGTATTCTAGATCCTAACAACTGGTATCAGAGCGTGGTTGAATCGTAAACGATTTGTGAGAATGGAGAGTTCAAAGATCGGAATCGGGATTGGGAAGTTTGATGGATCCGATTTCAGTTTCTGGAAGATGCAGGTTGAAGATTACCTGTACCAGAAAGATCTTCACGAACCCTTATTAGGGGTGAAGCCGGATTCTATGACGGAAGAACAGTGGAAACTCAAGGATCGACAAGCATTAGGGTTGATCCGATTGACGTTGTCCAGAAACGTGGCGTTCAACATCGTAAACGAAAAGTCTACATCAGATCTGTTAAAGGCGCTGTCAAATATGTATGAAAAACCATCCGCGATGAACAAGGTATATTTGATGCGTAGACTTTTCAATTTACAGATGACTGAAGGTGGATCTGTAACCAATCATATAAACGAGTTCAATATGATTATCAGTCAATTGACCTCTGTTAATATTATTTTCGAAGATGAAGTTAAAGCCCTGATTTTGATGTCTTCTTTACCCGAATCTTGGGATACTGTTGTTGCTGCGATTAGTAGTTCCCGAGGATCAGAGAAACTGAAATTCGATGAAATCCGTGATGTAGTTCTCAGCGAAAGCATTCGGAAAAGAGAACTCGGAGAGTCATCTGGAAGTGCTCTCAGTGTTGATCGAAGAGGTAGAAACAAGACAAAAGGTCCGAACAAGCATGTCAGATCAAAATCCAAGCAGCGTGGAAAGTCACCAAATAAATCTGTTACATGCTGGAATTGTTCAGAAAAAGGGCATTACAAAAATGAATGCACGAAGCCTAAGAAAAAGCAGGGTCAAAAGACTGGTGAAGATAGTGATTCTGTGAACTCAGCAGAAGATTTTGGGGATGCCTTAGTCCTCAGTGTGGAAAGCCCAGTCGAATCATGGATCCTAGATTCAGGAGCATCTTTCCATTCATCTCCAAGCAAGGCATTGTTCCAGAATTTCAAAGCTGGAAATTTCGGAAAAGTGTATCTTGCTGATAATAAATCATTGGAGATTGAAGGAAAAGGAGATGTTTGCATACAAACCCCAGGAGGGGGTAAATGGACATTAAAGGATGTTAGATTCATTCCTGGTCTCAAGAAAAATCTGATCTCCATGGGTCAGTTGGATAGTGCAGGTTATACAGCAGAGTTTGGAAAGAATTCTTGGAAGATTGTCAAGGGTGCTATGGTTGTGGCACGTGGATTGAAATCTGGAACTCTATACACTACTACGGGTAGTGTAAACATGGCTGCTGTTGTTGGAAGCGCCTGCAGTTCAAGTCTGTGGCACAACAGACTTGGACATATGAGCATCAAAGGAATGAAGATGTTGACTGCAAAAGGTGTTTTACCAGGGCTTAAGACAGTTGATATGGATCTTTGTGAAAGTTGCGTTATGGGAAAACAGAAACGTGTTACTTTCACAAAGACGGTAAGAGAACCAAAGGAAGTGAAACTTGAATTAGTTCACACGGACGTATGGGGACCATCACCAGTCGCGTCGCTTGGAGGTTCTAGATACTATGTGACATTCATAGATGATTTCAGCAGGAAGGTATGGGTTTACTTCTTGAAGCACAAATCTGATGTGTTTGCCACCTTTAAGAGGTGGAAGGTTGAAGTTGAAAACCAAGTTGGTTTGAAGGTAAAATGCTTAAGGTCTGACAATGGAGGAGAGTATGACAAGTCAGACTTCAAAGCATTCTGTGCATCTGAAGGAATAAGAATGATCAGAACAGTTCCGGGCAAGCCAAGACAGAATGGCATTGCTGAAAGGATGAATAGAACTTTAAATGAGCGAGCAAGGAGTATGAGAATTCACTCTGGGTTGCCCAAAGCATTTTGGGCCGATGCAGTGAACACTGCAGCCTACTTGATCAACAGAGGACCGTCAGTACCTTTGGGATTGAAGATTCCAGAAGAAATGTGGTCGGGAAGGGAAATCAAATATTCACACCTGAGGACCTTTGGCTGTACCGCTTATGTTCATGTTGATCCAGAGAAGAGAGACAAACTTGATGCAAAAGCTTTGAAGTGCTATTTTATTGGCTATGGTTCTGATATGTTTGGATACAGGTTCTGGGATGATACGAATAGGAAGATTCTCCGACATTGCGATGTAATTTTTGATGAAAATGTTCTATACAAAGACAAGGAAAGAATGAGTTCAGAAAGCTATGAACAAGTGGGAGTTGATCTTGAGGTTGACTTGCAGAAAAATTCAGAAAGTGATGAAGCAAGATCCCAAGAAACTTCAGACCTTGAACTTGAAGCTGAACCATCTACACCTGAGCAGACGTTGAGAAGATCTTCCAGAAATTTCAGAGCACCAGATAGATATTCTCCTTCTTTACATTACTTGTTATTGACAGATGCAGGAGAACCAGAGTCTTATGAGGAGGCATTGCAGACAGATGATTCTATCAAGTGGGAGCAAGCCATGGATGATGAGATATGGTCACTTGAAAAGAATGAGACATGGGAGTTGTCTGAATTGCCTGTTGGGAAGAGAGCCCTTTCAAACAAATGGGTGTACAGAATCAAGATTGAACCAGATGGAAAAACGAGGTTCAAGGCACGACTAGTAGTTAAGGGATATTCACAAAGGAAAGGTATTGATTACTCTGAGATTTTCTCTCCTGTTGTGAAGCTAACTACTGTTAGAATTCTGTTGAGTATAGTTGCTGCAGAAAATTTGCATCTTGAGCAAATGGATGTAAAAACAGCCTTTTTACACGGAGATTTAGATGAAGAAATCTTCATGCAGCAACCAGAAGGATTTGAAGTTCCTGGAAAGAGTCACATGGTGTGTAAACTTAAGAGAAGTTTGTATGGTTTAAAGCAAGCTCCCAGACAATGGTATAAGAAATTCGATTCTTTCATGTGCAAGAATGGTTTTCACAGAAGTGAAAAAGATCAGTGCTGTTACTTGAAGAAATATACTAACTCGTATGTGCTTCTACTTCTGTATGTTGATGACATGTTAATTGCAGGATCAAGCCTAAAGGAAATTAACAATTTGAAGAAAATTATGTCATCAGAATTTGAGATGAAAGATTTGGGTGCAGCAAAGCAGATTCTCGGGATGAGGATTTCCCGAAACAGAACTACAAATACCCTAAATTTGTCTCAAGAGCAGTACGTCGAGAAGGTGATTTCTAGATTTAAAATGCATGATGCAAAGCCTAGAAATGCTCCTTTGGCAACTCATCTAAAATTTTCAAAGAAGCAATCACCCAAGACCACTGAGGAGCGCACACAAATGGAAAAGGTTCCATATGCTTCTGCAGTTGGAAGTCTAATGTATGCTATGGTCTGCACTAGACCTGATATAGCACATGCAGTGGGAGTAGTAAGCAGATATATGTCAAACCCAGGGAAGGAACATTGGGAAGCTGTGAAGTGGATCTTGAGGTACTTGAAAGGTACATCTAATACTTCACTTTGTTACGGAAATGGCAATGTAGTCTTACAAGGTTTTGTAGATGCTGATCTAAGTGGAGATGGGGATACTAGTAAGAGTACATCAGGATATGTCTACACTATAGATGGTACAGCAGTGAGCTGGATGTCCCGACTTCAGAAGTGTGTTGCTATGTCATCCACTGAGGCTGAATACATTGCTATTGCTGAAGCAGCTAAGGAGATGATCTGGTTGACTGATTATCTTGAAGAATTGGGTAAGAAACAGCATAACAGGATTCTTCACACTGATAGTCAAAGTGCCATACAACTTGTGAAGAATCCTGTGTATCATTCCAGGACAAAACACATCCGAAGGCGATACCATTTCTCCAGGAGTTTAGTGAAGAAAGACGAGTTGCGCTTAGAGAAGATTGAGGGCGCGAAGAACCCAGCAGACATGCTGACAAAGTGTGTTGATGTTGGGAAACTGGGGTTGTGTAAAACCTCAGTTGGTCTTCTGTGATTACTTTTGCAGATGTTGCGGTTCAACATATTATTGATAATGGTTGTTTTTATTTTACTTGGTAGGCTGGATTAGTCTCCAAGTGGGAGAATTGTTGGGTCCTCTGTCTTTGTTTAGACCCATGTCTGTAACCCTAATTCTGAAGAAACCGTAATATATTGCTGATGAGACCGTCGTGGAGGTTAACCGTTTGGTGTTACCACGAAAATCCTCTGTGTATCTTTCTCTTATTTCTTCTCTTTAATCGTTGTCGGTATTCTAGATCCTAACACTTCAAACGGCTATAAGTCCCTCAAATCTTCTGGTTCGAAACTCAAAATTTAAGAACACCTTCCATTATGCTTTAGACCCTTCATACACCACTATATAATTCAAAGAGAGGAAAAAGTCATGATAAAAATAGTCAGGGCGTTATATTATCAAAATGCGCCTTTTAGTTGTTTTCAAAAAAGTCAGTAGCCCCCCTTTGAGTTGTCAAGAAGACTGCGAAATAGAGAGCAGAGAGCTACACTAAAGAGTCTACAACAAAGGAGTTTTTGAGAAGAGAAGTTATCTTCTCTGAGCGAGTGCTTGTCGATCTGTTTGTGAAACAGCTGAAGTCGCCGGTGAAAGCTTCAGGCGCTAGAGAGAAAAATTGCTTTGTAACCCAAGATCTGGATCTTTGCATGTAAAGAATCGCTTATAAGATTGTTAATGATAAAATGTCCTTCTCGTGAATGTAAGACAGCTGGTAAACCACGTAAATCCAGCCGTCTATTTTCTTCTACTCTAAACAATCTAAAACGACACAGTTTAGTTAATAAAACAACAACTGGTGCAGTAAGAGTTGAGCTATACCTCTAGTGGTTATGAAAGGGAATCTGCAGAATGACTTAGGCATGCTTCAAGGAAAAACAGTAACTTGAGTTAATGCAATTGCAATTGAAGTTCATGCAAAGGAGACAGAGCTGTGGCATAGAAGGCTGGGCCATATAAGTGAGTGGAGATTACTCGAACTACAAAAACTGAACTTGATAAAAGAATGTAACTGCATTAATATCAAATTCTGTGAGAATTGTGTATTAGGAAAAAACACTCGAGCAAAATTCAACAAATCTATTCATACAACATAGGGACGCAGGAGATCCTTCTCACAGTGGAGGATCGTATTTCCTCTTGATTATATATGACTAATGGAGTATGGATATTTTGTCTTAAATCTAAATACCAAACTTTTAACACTTTTAAGGTGTCGAATAATCTGATTTAGAATGAAATAGATATAACATTCTTTAGATTGTTTGTCACTTGATCAGGTGACAATCTTTTTTCTCATCTAAGGGACGCAAGAGAACGTTTCAAAAAAGAAAAGAAAGTAAAATACTAAATAGACTTGATTGATACTTAACCTCTTATGGTTGATGACTTTAATTAGGTTACAAAATAACTTAATTAGGAAACTAGTCATATATATATATAGTAATTCAAAAACAAGGAAAATAACAACTTAGTAAATATTAGGAAATTAGTCTAATTTAAATAAAGGACATAAATTATTTTCTAATTAGATTTTGTTATTAAAATATTGCTTCTCTACGAAAGAGTCCATTGGTATTATGGCCATAACAAAAATAGACAAGAAAATTAAGGAATTTTGTTCAAGATTTGATAACTTTTGCAATCAAGAAGGGATGAAAAGGTATAAAACAGTGAGACTAACTCGACAGCAAAATGGCCTAGCAAAGCGTATGAGTCGGACAATTAGACATGGTCCAATGTATGTTGATCTCAACCAATTTACGAGGAAGTTTTGGGCAGAAGCTGTTAAAACAGCAACTTACCTTATTAACCTCAGCCCCTCTACGGCTTTAGGTTTTAAAACTCCATTTGAAAAACTGGGATGGCGATCCCCTAAATATGATACACTAAAGGTGTTCAGATGTGCTGCTTATAGTAATTTAAAACAAGATAAGACATAATCCGGAGCTAGAAAATGTATTTTTCTAGGTTATCAAGAAGGGGTTAAAAGTCTTCTTCTATGGTGCATATCGAAAGCGGTAAACTGGACTTAGTCATAAGCCCAGATGTTATCTTTAAAGAAGAAAATTTTCCCTACGAAGAGAATTCCATTCACAAGGCAAATGAGCCAATGATACCTATCCTCCCAAATACTCAAGTTGAAGTTGAAATACCTCAACAAGATATTGAAAGTACTATAGAGAATATTGACACATCTGTAGATCCTCAGGAAGATACGGCTGAATCGAAAAGTGAAGTAGATTATCAATTGACTCGTGACAAGACAAAAAGAATAGTTAAGCCAACTCAAAGTTTAGGGTATGCTGATATAATAGCCTATGCACTTCAAGTTTCAATTGATTTAGAAAATTCAGAACCATTGAACTATAAAGAAGCAATCATGAGACGGATTCAGATCTATGGGTTAAGGCAGTGGATGAAAAAATGTCATCTTTACAAAGGAATAGAGCCTTAGGTGAACCGTTCTCAAGTGAAGCGGGCGATGACGGTATCACCTCCATGCAGACTTCCATGCCTAGGTGGGTCTTATGGGCAGATGGTCAGACCGATATACAGGCATTCACGTGTGGGTGGGTCCACCTTTGACTTGTGCAGGGACATGACTGATTCATCCTATGGCATATTCCAATTGTGTTTCTTCCTCGAAAGTCCTTGTGCATAAACTTCTCTCTCTGCTTAACGAAAGCAATTGAGCCTTGTGTGTTCAAACTCCTATTAGTCAACATGTTTATCTCTTTTAAAATAAAATTCTTTGGGTGTTTATATTCCAAGTAATACTAAACTCTGATCAAGTTTCTTAACCTTACTCTTTTACATTAAAAAGTTGGATTTAGAGTTTAGAGTAATCTAATCAAGAGATCATTTAGATAAATAAGAAAGCACGGGAGCTTTATTACCAAAAAAAGAGAAAAATCAGCCTCAAACATCAATATTTTAATACTAAAAATCAAACACAGGTCTATTCACCAGCAGGCATAAATCCAGTTGCCACCGAAGTGTCCAAGATGGGAAGGGAGACCCATTCAAACTTGAGCCTGCCTCTATCGTTTCTTCTGACGTTTTTTTCACAAAACTTGGTTCTTTCTTTCGAGAATTCCAACTTAGCAGCGCAACCCATCTCCACTTGGGGATGAAAGGTTAAAATATGTACCTGCAAAGACAAAGCAAATGTACGATGACCCATTTATATAGCTAAATACATATATATCAAAACAGTATTCGCAAGAGAGAGAACAAAAAAGAAATCAAGGAGCAGGCCATCCTTTGTCCTCACGGCACAGTCCCAGAGCTGCTTTTAGAACCCATCCCTCTCTTTGCAGGTTCCATGTTAAAGATGGATCCCTTCTTTCTTATCACCATCTGCGTCTCACCCATCCTTTCCCTGTTTATTCTCCGCCTTTTCTTCTCCGGCAGCCCCAAGAAAGTCGTCGGCAATAGTACACACCGATTCAAACTCCCTCCCGGTCCGATTTCAATTCCGATTATCACCGACCTGTCATGGTTGGTTAAGACTTTCTCTCAAATCGAGCCCCTTCTCAGAAATTTTCACGCCAAGTATGGCCCCATCGTCACGCTGCGCATCGGACCTCGCCCGGCGATTTTCATCTCCGATCGCGCTCTCGCTCACAAAGCCCTCGTTCAGATGGGCGCCATCTTCGCCGACCGTCCGCCTGCTTTTGAGACGGACAGGATAATCAGTGCTGATAATCACAACGTAAACTCCGCTTTCTACGGCCCCACGTGGCGTCTGCTTCGCCGGAATCTCACTTCGGAGATCGTACATCCTAACAGAATCAAATCTTACTCTGCTGAGCGCAAGTGGGTCCTCGAAATCCTTCAAAATCGCCTCCTGTCTCACTCGCCGGAGCTGCCCGTGGTAGGACATTTCCAGTACGCCATGTTTTGCCTGCTCGTGCTGGTTTGCTTCGGCGACAAGCTTGGGGAGGAGCAGGTGAGGGAGATTGAAAAAGTTCAGCGGGAGTTTCTGCTAAGCATTAGCAGTTTCAACCTGCTCAACTTTTGGCCGGCGTTGACCAAGATACTTTTCCGTAAGCGGTGGGAGGAATTCTTCCGATTGCTGAAAAACAAAGAGGATGTACTGATTCCATTGATAGAAGCACGAAGAATTTCAAAGGGGAATCGAGAAGCTTCAATCTCATACCTCGACACATTATTGGCCATAGAGCTTCCGGGGGAGAAGAGAAAGCTTGAAAACAGAGAGATTGTAAGCCTGTGCTCCGAGCTCTTAGATGCAGGCACCGATACTACGACTGCAGCTCTTCAATGGACGATGGCGAATCTGGTGAAATACCCACGAATCCAAGAGAAGCTTTATCAAGAGATGAGAGGGATTTTAGAAATTTCAGAAGAAGAGGTGAAAGAAGAACAACTGGGAAAGCTGCCATATCTTAAAGCTGTGGTCCTGGAAAGCTTGAGAAGACACCCACCAGCCCACTTTGTGCTGCCACACGCCGTTACAGAAGACGTGGTGTTCGATTCTCACTTGATACCCAAAAATGGAAGCGTCAATTTTATGATCTCAGAAATGGGAAGAGATCCGACGGCGTGGGAAGCTCCGATGGAGTTTTCGCCGGAGAGGTTCTTGAACGGAAAAGAATCGTTCGACATCACCGGCAGCAAGGAGATAAAGATGATTCCGTTCGGGGCAGGGAGGCGGATGTGCCCAGGCTATGGCCTGGCGCTGCTTCACCTGGAGTATTTCGTGGCTAATTTAGTTTGGAAATTCGAGTGGGAAGCCATTGAAGGGGATGAGGTTGACCTGTCTGAGAAGGAAGAGTTCACCGTGGTCATGAAGAATCCATTGAAGGCCATCGTAACTCCGAGGAAGACGGAAGAATAGTTGAGCCGGGCGACGTTCATGTGCTTAGTACATGTATGTATGTTAAATAATGCAAAATAAATGTCTTAGTTATGATTTCTTTTTTATTATTATAATTAATTATTTATATTTAGTACATCAATTATATATTTATTAAATATATAAATATTTAACTTTGTACGCAAAAAAGCTACTACTACTACTAATAAAGTAAATTTTACAACTAAGAAATTAAACATCTACGAATGTTTTACTACAAATATTTATCGTTCATTTCTTTATATTCATGTGTCGTCTATTCGTATATTTTTGGGCAACCAGTTGTTTGTAGAATTTCTCTCTCAGATATCTTCCCTACACTCTTAACACAAATAACTTGCAACACTTTTAAGTATCTACAGTGTCTTTTTTCTCCAATTTTGTAAAGAACACGGACCAATGGAAAACAAATAATCAGGCGTATCAATACTGAGACAAAACAAAAAACCCTAAAAGATAGAGACAACTTGATAAATATTTTATAGATCAGAGATCAGATCATGTTCACATCTAGTTAAATTTTATGACTAATAATGTAAATGATAATTTTGATAAATATTTATTTTAAAATTAATAATTATTATAATTTTGTGATTATTTTTATATTTATTTTTTTAATTTAATATTATATGTGTAGAATCGAGATTAACCTAAGAGAGTGGGTGAATTAGATTAACAAAATTTTACTCCGATAATTAAACTTTAATCAAATTCGTGTGTACGGTTTACTCAATCTAAAACTCTAATGCGGAAAAGATAAACAACTTAATAGAGTTTGAGAGAGAGAGATTGACACTGAATTGTTAACGCGGTTCAGCCAACCTTGTCTACGTCCGCGCTCCAAGGTACCTCCTTGAAGATTCTTCCCGCTCAATTCTTTGAGCTCTCTCCGATTGACTTACGAGTGTCAATCAAACCTTTACAGCGACTCTTCTTTAGGAGAGGCGTCACCCCTCTTACAAATTTCGCTCACACAGTATGATATTCGAATTAACGGTTACTAACCGACTCTCTCAATCACCAAGTGAATATTCAAGATAGAAATATAACGATTGAGAGAATGAGATGATTCTCTAAAAATTGGCAGCAATTCGGCTTTCTTTTTGCTCTCTCGAGAATCGTTACTTCAATTGACATCACACCAGCTATTTATAGATTTCGTTCTGCGCAGACTGGATCGGTCGACATAAGTACGGGAACGGTCGACATAGATATAGCCGTTTAGACACATTCAGAAATAGCCGTTGGGAGTTATCTCTTCTTTTTGCTCTTGATCGGTCGACACATCTTTTGATCGGTCGACAGAAGTTTTAGTGAGTTGTCGTTGGGAAGAGCTTCGGTCGACATAGATATGGCCTCTGAACATGTATGCAGTCGACACAATAGTTTAGCGGTCGACATAAATATGGCATCTGGACATGTATGCAGTCGACACAATATGGTCGGTCGACATAAGTGAAGCTTTTGTTACTTGTAGACTTCTTGTCTTGAATATCTTGCGGTCGACACTTTCTTATAGAGGTCGACATAACATTCTTCTCTGGTTAACTCATCAGTCGACATATAATATAGCGGTCGACATAAGTAGGTTGCTGCTCGAAGATAGGTCGACATATCTGAGTACCTGTAAGGACCCGAAATTTTAAATCCTGAATTTCAAGAAAATTTTTTTGTAAAGTTTGACTAATTAATTGTCGTATACGGAACGTAAATTTGTCGTACATGTCACGTACGACGACTTGGTCAAACTAAATATATTGAGATATCTCGGGACGAAATTGAGCTACGATTTTCAAATATGACGTAAAAGTTAATTTTACGAAATCAGTGGTCACATAATCGTATTGATATTTTTAGTGGAATAATGAGAATCGAACAAAAATTGGAAACGTTACACGAAATAAATATTATGTTTTAATAATATTATATTATTAAATATAATATTATTATATTTTATTAAAAAGAAGAAGAAGTCTTCTTCTTCGGTTATCTCCCCCGACGCCGAAACGCAGAGAGAGGGAGAAGAGAGGGTTTTCCGGCGAAACGTCGTTGTTCAACGAGATCAAGATGCCAAAATGTCTACAACGACGAGAGGAGTAATCTTTCTAAAGCGGTTTCGAAGGTGAGTCCTTATTTTGTGAGAAATCAGAGAAAAACCGAGAGTTGGAGTTTTGGTTTCGGTTTTTCAAATCTTAGTTTTTCTAGCGATTTTTGGTGTGGATGTGTTCATCTCGTCGAGAGGAACGTTTTGATATGGAAATCGGCAGGAACGGAGCCCGGAATCGGCGATCCACGCGCACTGCCGGGTCAACCAATCTGAATCGAACTAAATTAATTAAAAACCGAATCGGACCGAATCGAATCAGGCCGAACCGAAATGAACCGGGTCAACGTTGACCGTTGACTATTGACCGGGTCAATGTTGACCCGGTTCATTTTGGTTCGGCCTGAATCGATTCGGTCCGATTCGATTCGGTCCAGGTCAACGTTGACCGTTGACTGTTGACCGCGGCACCTAGGGCCGTTTTAGCCCGTTTTTCTATCTTTTTGCTCGGTTTTCATTTCTCTTCTCTTATACACTGCATATGAGATATTACAAAAGAGATTAACGATATTGAAACGAGCCCGGTGTGACAGAAACATGATTCCCTAAGTCGACCTATAATCTCGATTTCGACCTAACTTTTCAAGGAATTAAAAGGTATGGGTTTTTATAGTACTACTAATTTTACATGATTAATTGCATTTATATTATTATTATTATTAAAATTTATTGTTATTGAACATATGTATATGCATTGCATATTCATCATTGAACATTGTGCACAAATGGTTAATAGGGACGACTAAGTCTGCCCTTGGGTTTCGAATCCCTAAACCGGATCTGGGTCTGTATGGTTGCCACCACCTTAGTGTGAAATCTCCGCTTTTTGAAGTTACACATCATTTGTACTGCATCTTATTGTGCATTTACTTTATGGTTGCCACCACCTTAGTGTGGAGTCTCCACTTTTTGGAGTTACACATTATTTATATTTTACCTCACTGTGCATTACATATTTACGGATTGTTCAAAATCCTGTTTAAATATGTTTTAACATGTTGTTATTTATTTATAATTTAATAATAAAAATAAGACTCCTACTGAGAGTAGTCACTCACCCCTTTGGCTATAAATTTTGTTTTTAGGATCATTCCCGAGCAAGGCTCAGTGAGACTTGTATTGGAGTTTAAATTCTCCAATTTGTATTTACAAAATTTGAACGATGTATATTTTAAATTGTAAAACTTCTCGTGTATATATTTGATTGAAACATTTTATGTATGTTATCCAACTGTTTGGATTAAATGTTTGGGCTTGCTTGAAATTTTAAGACTTCCGCTGTTTGGTTTAAATTGAATACCCAAGCCTAGGGCTTAGTGGTCGGGTTCCCTCGGGAATCGGGTCATTGGGTCCGTCGTCTTTCTAGGCCCTGTTTTGGGTCGTGACAGTATCGGTCGACATAAGTTTATCCTCTGCCTGAGGATCGGGCGACATAACTAATGAGCGGTCGACATAAGTTTATCTTCTGTCTGAGGATGGGTCGACATAACTAATAATCGGTCGACATAACCTGTATCAGTCTTAACAATTTCTGCAAAAACTCGACCGACTTGTTAGACAAAAAAGGTACCCTTCGTTGAGGGTATTTCATATACATTGTTCAAATCAACTTCTCTTTAATGGTTAATCAATTATTCAACACATTAATATTCATCATTAAAAACAATGGTTACTTTAATCATAGTTAAAGCTAACAATATGTTCTTCTATTAAATGCTAGGTATTTTGTATAATTTAAATTACTTTTGATATTATTATATTTTATTTATTTAAAATTATTTTATTTTATTTTAATGTCAAACTTATGACCAGACTGGATCAAGACCGAATTTTTATTTCGATCCTGGTCCATTCCTTGTAAAGTTAGTTATTGGTTATAAAATTATAGGATCAAAATATGTTGATATGATTATATTTTTTTTAAATACTGGATTAGACCGTACCATTTCCACCCTAGTGAGAATGATTAACTAATTGACACATGAAATTCTTAGGATGTTTAATAATTATTTGAGGTCGACGCTAGTACATAGCGGTCAATGTTTGGTTCACACAAAAGATGAAAATCATCATTCTTAGTATTTAAGTGGAATCATTTTGCCATGGTGAAATATATATTTGATGTTTAGGGCAACGAGTGAGAAATGCATCAAAGCATTATGGGTTGCACCTCATGCTTTTAGCTAAATGAACCTCAAGTTAATTATAGTAGATTTATGAAAGAGTTTTTCAGAACATCTTGAAATAAGTGTTCATATATTAAAGTGTAGGACAATACAAACATGCCATGTATTATTCATGGATTAATGACTAATGTCTATTTAGGAAATAATTAAGAGGTAATTAAGTTTACAAATCATGATTGATAAAAACTATCTTGGGAATTAATTGACACTTATCTAAATTTGGTAGTGAAACAAGGGGTGTACAAATTTGCCCGTACTACAAAGTCCGACCAAAATCAAAACTTTCAGTCTGGTTCTGATCAGTTTTTTCACAATAAAAAAATTAAATTTTGGGGATTATAACATAAAACCATAATATTTTTGTCTAATTTGCGGGTTTAATACCGCATAACTATAAAAATTGAAACAAACTATAATTACCGACATAAATAAAGGAAGTTGAACATTTTTTTTTGTGTTGTAACTTGACTTTTACTGTTACACAAGTGAGATTGTTTTGCTTTATTATTATGAAATTCACTACTCATTTAACAATTTCGAGTTTATATTGATTTATTTTCATTATGAAATTAATTTTTGTCAATTGTTTATGATTTTTGTTATTTTTATTTGCTATATAATTTTATTAAATATTTCTTTTAACATAACAAAATTTTAGATGTTTGATTAAAAATGACTTAGATCAAGAATAAAATATATTACATCATGTTATAAATGGAAGAGCATAGAGAATTTTTTAAATAAAAAAGCAGTGAATGAGATAATCAATAAAATAAAAATAAATAAATTTATATTAAATTCATTTTAAAAATATTTGATAAGAAAGACTAGAACCAAACTATAATTAAGGGTGAAAATTTAGTCTAGTTATGATCTTGTCCCGGAGTTTTGATAGTCTAATTTATGTACAAAAAATTAGTACCATAATTTAATGATCATGTCCTATTTTTTTTAAAACTCAGACCACGTACATACCTATTGAGTATGGTTAATTTAAAGGGAAAGATAAGGAAAAGGCAAAAATCTAACATGGACAAAAGAGTAAATTCACCTTAAGACTTGTCTAAAAAGTTGTGAAATATTAGGAGTGAGCATTTTAGTGTTGCAGAAGAAAAAAGAAAAAGAAAAAGAAAAAGAAAGTGAATTTGAGGCGGAAGGCAACAGAATTTTCATTCAAACCTTTGATAAGAATAAATTTCTTATGTATCACAAATGATAAATTTCATTCCATAATCATGCTTTCGTAATTTTTCTCTTAATTGAATTCATATGCACTAATAGCGCAATGACTTCACCTCTTCCTCGACCATAGTATTTGAGGTTGAATATATCTCATTGTGTAAGTTGATGATGGTTAATATATTAATCAATTAAAAATTTAAGGTATAAATTAAAAAATAGTCAAATTTTGATACATCATGCAGCAATTAGGAATGAGAGTATTATTCAAAAAAAAGTCTCTAAGCATATGATGTTGACTGAGTCAGGCTAATTAAAGTTAGTTTATTTCTTTTTTACCTTAAAAATTACTAAAAATGATCACACCTGTAGGAATGCCGATGACACCCTCTAATTAGCAATTATGGTTCTCGTCCTCTAGCGTATAATATTGTTTTGTCTTCAGTCTGCTCCGCCATCGGATCGATCTCGCTTTCCTCAAGCTCATCAGATTGCAAGGTGATGATCTTTGTCCTCTGTTTGTTTTACACTCGTCCACCTGAATCGTGCTGTTTCTTTTTCCTTTGTCTCTGGGAAACCTAGTCTTCTCCCTCTACCCCGCTGATTTGTGGTTTCTCTCTTTCGAGTAAGTTCTCGCTCTTCCTGTTTCTTTCTATCTTGATATGTTACCATACCTAATGGTTTGAGTTTCTTTCAGCCGCTACATTCTTTCGAATTCAATGCCAGTTTGCTTGATTTCAGTTTTATTGTGTTTGAATCTTATTGATAGAGTTTAATCTCGAGATGGCTGCAAAAATTGAAGGCACCATCCCCCTACGTACTGTTTCTGTTGCATAATATTTGTCTAGTCTTCTCTTACTCGTTTCATTAAGTTTTGGCAGCTGAATGTATGGAAATTTAAGGAAGTGAACAAGGAAACTGTTGTCCAAATTTAATTGAGGAAACATTTTTTAGTTGAAGCAACGGTTTATAATTTAGAGAAGACGAGAAACACTGTCGATGAAGCTAGGGTTTATTATTCAGTGGCAAACACTGTCGATGCTTTTCATTTATCTAAAGTTACTATTTCAAGGCAATCTTGTATTTTAAAGTTGTTCATTGATTTTGCAGTTTGAAACACATCTATTCCTGAAGGATAATCTCTCCCATGTTTACTATTTTAAAGTTCTAATTATTTTGTTTTGCATCTAATCATCTCTAACTCTAGCAATATCAGCTAAATTTATTACTTTTCTCTCATTAGGATAATATCCTCTATGAACATAGGGGTCAACGTCATAGAAGAACTACAGAGCTTATTGAAGGTAAACAACTCTCTCTGGAAATGTCATCCACTTATTTGTCTTGATTGTAATGCTTCTTTCATGGATCCAAATTAAGCCTAAACCCCAGCTCCTGATAGCCGACGCCTTGAGGCATTGGAAACAGAAACTTGGCCCAGCTTGACGCCTTCACTTAACGCCATCCTCTCTTTGGGCAGAATGTAATGGCGCAGCCATTGCCCGACATAAACCTGCATAATTAGACAGAAGATAACACCCTCTATAAGCTAAGGCGTGCTACTTCTATCATCTACTACTTGCTAATCTTGCATGGTTTTCGCTGGCAAATCTGCTCTGATGCTGTGAAAAGTAATCAACTTTTGTTTTTTTATTTGATTAGTTCTTGGTTGGAAGTAGAGCCAATGATAAAATCGAACAGGCCTAGTTTCATGAAACGCCAACGAGCTTGTTTCTAAAATTTTCTCATGTATTATTCAACCGATTTGTTTGAGCTTAAATCAACAAAGAAGCAGACTATTCTAAACTCGCATACAACCTTGTAGAAAATGTTTGAAGATGGAGCTTGTAAAATTTCACTATTCTGGATTGCTTTGCCATAGTCTGATTAACCTACTGTAACTCTGATCGTGAACATACATATCAAGGCGCAGATTGAAAGAATTCAACAACCCAAAATCTCAGTGGGTCGAGTTTGGCCAAAATATCAATAGTAGGGGTTCTCATTGGCATGCAGTTAAACGTATTCTTTACTATCTCAAAGGTACTGCCTCCTTAGGATTGTCTATAGTACCAGTTATTTCCAACTCTATTACATGTTATACTGATGCAGACTGGGCTTCTTGTCATGACGATCGAAAGAGTACTAGGGCTACCATATTTTTCTTGGCTCTAACTTAGTGTCATGGTCATTCACTAAACAAAAGTTTGTATCAAGATCTAGCACGAAAGCAGAGTATCAGAGCATCGCAGACGATGCTGCCGAGGTGACATGGATTAGAGATCGGTTACCCCTCCTTGGAGACCTCTTATTTTATCCGACAATCTTTGTGCCACTTCTCTCGCATCAAATCCGGATTTACACACAAAATCAAAACGTGTTGAAATAGATTTTCATTTTGTTTGAGATAAAGTCCAAAAAGGCTCCCTCATGGTGAATTTTACACAGGCAGCCATGTAGCTTGCCAATGCTCTAACCAAACCTTTAGCTCCTTCTGTCTTTTCGATTTTTCAGTCCAAGATCTTCAGACTTGGACTTTGATATTGAGGGGGGATGTTAGCCAGTATCTCTGTGTGAAGATATCTCTTCTCAATTTTAGCTGATATCTCTCTGTATTATTTTATTTATTTGTTTTCCATTCCATTTAATTCTCTTTTTGGTCAACTAACTACATGTAACCTTATACAAAGGTGTGCATGTACACTTACCATAATCAGTTTTGCAATCAACAAAATATTAAATTCTCTATACTTCTTAATACGTTTTCTATCTGGCTGAATAGACTGATAACACGGTCGGAAAGAAACCTTCGACTTTTTTTCAATTCTAGTCTCAATTCTCACAAAAATATTATTTTTAGAAGTAAAAATCTGTAAAATCGGAATTTTGACATGAGTAAAAATTAGACTAAAAAACAAGTAAAATCTAACTCAAAACCCAATTTACATTAATTTTTGGGTGAATAATAATTTACATCTTGAACTATAGAAGTAGTTATAACGAATGCCTTGAACTTTAAAAGTCGTTAATAAATACCTTAAACTTTAACATAATTGCAACATACATATTATCATCGTATTTTTTGCTAATTTTATTGATGTTCATACATTCAATAAACATATTTCAATAATAACTAGCAATAAAAAAAGTGAAAATATTATAAAAAGGTTGAAAATTTTTGTTTTTAAGGAGGTTAAGTGAGTTGAATAGAAATGTAATTTTATTAAAATATTCTCTTTTTTCTTGACAAGTCGATAAAATAAACCAAATTGATGAAAATAACTAACCAAATTGACCGAAATCATAAAATTAGAAAAATGTGATGACAATGTATTCGTTGTATTACGGTAAAAATCAAGGTATTCATTTAAGACTTTTAAATTTTAAGGTATAGTTGCAATTACTCACATAATTTAAGGTGTAAATTGCTACCATAAGAAACTAATGATAAAACCAAATTGAAACTCAAAACTCAAAACATAAGTCAAGCTGTTGACAAAAATATGTCTGAAACCAAACCAAACCGAACAAATTGTTGCGGGTCGGCTCGGTTATGCAGGTTGGATTGGTTTTTAATTCCAAACGGAATGGCTTTCCATTTCTTTGAGAATTGCATAGATTTTCTCCAACAAGAGCCACTTTCATGTGGGGAGCCACCAATAAATCGTCACATGGGTTTAGCATTGACCAGCCAATAACGAGCCCAAAAACAATCATTTTGGACCTC
Organism: Begonia fuchsioides; assembly: GCA_003255005.1. Taxonomy (NCBI): domain Eukaryota; kingdom Viridiplantae; phylum Streptophyta; class Magnoliopsida; order Cucurbitales; family Begoniaceae; genus Begonia; species Begonia fuchsioides. The sequence continues at coordinate 69,051 of QAOC01028882.1, read as the reverse complement.
CAAAATCCGCAGTCGAAGCAAGTACGTATTATTTTAGAACCTGTCTTCTGCGTTAACAATTTGTATTCTTTCTAAGACGTTTACTTTTTTTCAAAATAGTCCATTAAACCTAGAAGCCGTGAATTATGTAGGTTATGTCGTATTCTCCTGCTCGACAACTTACATATTATGATAGATGGAACCAAACCCTCCTGACTCTTTCTCTCACTATAGTATTACAAGAATCAAAATGATTTTGACCAANTTGGACCTCCAAAATCCGCAGTCGAAGCAAGTACGTATTATTTTAGAACCTGTCTTCTGCGTTAACAATTTGTATTCTTTCTAAGCCGTTTACTTTTTTTCAAAATAGTCCATTAAACCTAGAAGCCGTGAATTATGTAGGTTATGTCGTATTCTCCTGCTCGACAACTTACATATTATGGATGAATACAGCTCATTAGAGCTTGCCAACCTAGTTGAACAACAAGAGCTGAGCGACTCTTAACCCCAATAATTTGGCCCCAAAACAGCCACACTGTTATTTTTAAAAGGGATTTTAGTCATTATTACCATTGATCGAGTGAAATAGAGAAAGCAAAAAGATGGGTTTATACGGGATAGTGTTCAAATTTGATGCAAAACAACTAGAGACCGAGTTTCAAAGAACACTCGGACAGTTGTGATAGATGGAACCAAACCCTCCTGACTCTTTCTCTCACTGTAGTATTACAAGAATCAAAATGATTTTGACCAACTTCTTACAACTGTTGCTTCGATAATAGTTTAGTCAGTGATTTGATCTCCATTTTTTCCTCGTATGGTTTATGATTACCATCCTTGATCTCAAATCCTGCACTGATTTGCTGTCTGTCAAGTGCAAGCTCTCAACCGCATGCGTTAGAGATTGGAGCTACAGTCTTATGGCTTCCAAAGAGGCTTGAAGCTAGTCTGCTGTCCGTTGGCCATTTGGATGCAATAATGCAACCTCTAGTAGCATTAATATTGAGAAAAATCTGGACAATACAGGCAAGATGCTGCTATAAACTATAACTCCATAGAAAAAGGAACTTAAAGATAATGCCATGCTCTCTGTGTAGTACCAAAAAAAAAAAGGAATGCCTTTCTAAGGTTACAACGAACTCCTCTACTCAAGATTGAAACAAAATATACTTTCCGATTTGGCATTCTATTCTAGGCCAAGATGCAGTTGTCGATGAGGACTAGGTTGGGAAATGCTCCATGTTTGATACCATAAGTTGCATGGATCATTTCAGTTTTCGTTGTTCAAAAACTAATTTTCAGAATTGAATCACGTACAACTTAAGTTCTCATTTTGGTTTTCTTTTTTCTATATTATAATTTACAATATTTTGTACTTTTAAAATCTAAAGATATGGTTTCTAACAGCTTCAGGTATGAAAACAAGTTAAAATAAGAAGGGTAGAAAAGTGAAATGTCAAAGAACTAATAGCAGAATGAAGTTATGTTCTAAGAAATTTGATGCATCTAATTACAGCAAAAATTCCTCGGCTATTCTGGGCACAAGCGGTAAAAATAGCTACACACCTAATAAATTAAGCCCGTCAACTACTCTAGGCTATAAAACTCCTTTAAAAAATAGTATGGTTTTCCTCTAAGTTTTGACAAACTAAAAGTTCTGAGATGTGTAGCATATTGTCACATACGACAAAATAAGATAAAGCCCCAACCCAAGAAATGTGTTTTCCTTGGATACTAAGAAGGATTTAAAGACTAGAAGGAAAGACAATTTATTAATTAACAAAGGTCTAGTTTTCAATGAATAAATTGTTCATTACAACACTCTAAACCGAAACACAATGAAACTATTAAACATTCAACAGAAATTATACAAGTTGAGTTGGAGTTGCCGTAGGCAAAAGTAGGTGGGAGTCAGTGTCTAACTCGTAAGCTACTTATGTCTAATGCATTCAAATTAAAATTTTAGTTTACTTTCATTCAGAAATGCAATTTTATTTACAATGATCCATGAGTTAACAAAACCTCTTACAAGTCATGCTTAAACCTTTTCTCATTTAAACGGGTTCTTCAAGTCCATATGAGGCTTTAGAAAAATTGTGATAAACATAGGTGACTATACTCAACAAAATAATATCCTTACAGGTAAATCAAAGAATTCACATCATAGTGAAAAAATAGTGTCAATTCATGTACTAACTCAAACACACCATACAAAAAGATTGAGCTAGATCGTACATCATTTCATGAGACAAAGAAATCTGACACCATTTCAAGAGAGTCCATCCATAGCTATCAAAATCACTCATCAATTTAAAACAAATTGCCTTATAATAGAATCATTGTTGTGATGGCCCAAATCTAGGTTGTCATACCAAACACTTGTACATAACCTTGATCAGGTTTAGGGGCTATAAGGCCCTAGGGTGCACGTTATCATTGCCTCATCATCCATCCTGTCTAAAAAATCAATGCTACACCTTCTAAGAGGATAAGCTCCATGGTGCTTCAATATCAAACCACCCAAAGTGTGATGATGATCATCCTTCTCTCAGAAACAATCACAATCGAGATAATGCGGAAAATATAAATAACTTACTTCCTTTTGTAACTAATATGCAGTTTAAAACAAATCAATCAAACTATATATATAATACTAAAAATCTGATGTGCTAACAACTAAGCCCCGTCGTATATTTCGTAAGTGTCAACCACAAAAATATGATTGTTTTTAAAGAAAATCATGCATTCAATTCCGTAATGTAGAAAACATAAATAACTTACTTACTTTGGCGAATCCTTCATCTTTTTTGAGATTCAATGATTCCAGTTGCCATCTCCAACTCAGTAGTAACGTCCAAGAAACGCTTGTAGGATCGATATTAACCTAAGTTGGAGGGGGGGATTAGGTTAACTAAACTTTTNCAATGATTCCAGTTGCCATCTCCAACTCAGTAGAAACGTCCAAGAAACGCTTGTAGGATCGATATTAACCTAAGTTGGAGGGGGGAGATTAGGTTAACTAAACTTTTTAATTACTAAGTCAAATTCGTGCGAATTGTTTAGTTATTTCCAAACTCTAGTGCAGAATTCTTAAACAAATAAATAAGAGTTTAGAGTAAGAGAGTGACACAGGTTTGGTAACGCGGTTCGGCCAACCTTGCCTACGTTCGCGCTTCAAGGTACCTCCTTGAAGATCTTTTCCGCTCAAACCTTGAGCTTCACTCTGATTGACTTACGGGTGTCAACCAAACCTTTTGACTCTTTTCTTGAAGGAGCGTCACCCCTTTTACAATGTTCGTTCAAGGAAGAAAACAAATTACAATTTGTACGGTTATAAAAACCGACTCACTCAATCTCAAGAAAGATATACAAATTTAGTACTAAGATTTGAGAGAGTAAAAAGGTTCGAGAATAAATTTGGCAGCACTTCGGCGTAGTTTTCTCTAGTTAAAAATTGTCTACTCAAAATGAGATCGCTTCATCTATTTATAGATTGCTACTGATCTGTCCAGTTGGGTCGACACAAATCCTGTTGGGGTCGACACAAATTCTGTTGGGGTCGACACAAGCACTAGCCGGTAGACACATAAAAAATATAGCCGTTGAGAGATTTTTCTGACCGTTGGTGTTGTTCTGCTGAATTGGGTCGACACATTTGTTGTTGGGGTCAACACAAATTCTTCTCTGGAATCTTTAGGGTCGACACAACCTTTGTGCGGTCGACATAACCTTGAAGAATCATTCTCTTAGAAAGTCTGGGGTCGACAAAGATGTTGGTTGGGGTCGACACAAATCTAAAGGATTCGTCTCTGGAAAAGCTAGGGTTGACACAATTAGATGGGGTCAACACAAATGAGTTGGGTCGAGACATATTTTGAACGTTAGAGTCGACATGTAAAATACAGGCAGCGTCGACACACAGATTTTGGTAAGGTCGACACAATATCTTTTCTAGGGTCGACACCTACAGATTGGATGAGTCGACACATTTGCACGTTGTACTGTCTTTTTGGGTCGACACAAGATTTATAGGTGGGTCGACACAATTGGAAAGACCCGGCCTTTATTTTGCTAAGGGTCGACACAACTTACGAAAGGCTAAGCTTATGGATTTTCTAAGGGTCGACATAAGGTCACTATGGGTCGACACAAACTGCATATATATTTGAAATTTCTGCAGCACTTAAACAAATTGTTAGACTTTAATTGTACCATTCAAAGAGGGTATTTCTCATGAATGTTTAAGTCTAATTTAAGCATTGTAAAGTAGTTTATTTTATCTATTTTATCTTTCATGTTCATCTTACATAGTTATCATAAAAAATAATTGATTGCTGTAAAAATACTTTTAAAGCCAACAACGCTTAACTAATATCGATACAAGATTTATAACTCATCAAAATAATCAATATATCATACTTGTATAATTGCAAAATAGTACTATCAAATCCATAGAATAATACTCAAACATATACTTTAACCTAGATTTTTTTAGGTTATACCTAAATTTTTATGAAAATGGAAAAGTAGAAATTAAGCCCAAAAAACACTGCCTTTGGGTACAGAACGTTAAAATGAGTCCATAAAAATCAACTACTACCAATTCTAACATCGTTTGGTAGTCTTAAGAGGTGGTCTAGGCCTCTTTGTTATGCATAACTTCTAAATCGAACCGAATTCGATCAAACGTAGTGCAGCAATGCGTCTGCAACGCCGAAATTAGTCAAATAGGTCACCACTGCAATAAATGATTAAATATGAATGGAAATATAAACTAGATAGGAAAATTGATGGCAGTTCAAAACCTATGTTCAAGCCATGGTTAGTAGTAAAAGGTTCCACCGCAGCCTTTGTCCATTGAAGATTTCTGCCACCAATCGAAGGTTTCTCCCTTTAATTGATGTTCACAAGTCGTCCCAGCTCTCCGCCATCGCCGGTCACCCGCCAATGCTACTCTCATCATTGCTCGTAGGATAGGAGAGTCGGGAGTTGGGGTTGGGAAATTGATCTCTGATTCTCTTCTCCCGACTTCCTCTCTATGACACATGACTGCTGCCATCATTGGCTCTCCCTCTCTATAAATTCTCTACCCTCACTTCTTTTTTCTTTATTAAATCTTCTCTCAACACTTTTAATTCTTTCAATCAATTTCTCAAATTTTCAACTACTCAATTACGCTCATTTGAATTTTTTTCACGCGATTAATCAAAGTATATTAGGATTCTTTATTTTTTAACATTTGTTATTAGTTTAACTTAAATTGATAACTAATAATTTTATTTATTTGGAACTCATAAGAGTAGAATTGAAAATGCTTTCAAATTTTCTACAACGTACTAGTCATTCGTGAACGACATTAATTTATTAAATTTTAATGTGCAACTTTTAAAATTTTATCTTTATGGATCCTCGTTTAGTTAATTTGGATACATTTATTGACGCTGATATCAAAGAAATTAAGGCAACTAATCCCGCATTTTCATGTGGTCAACATCATTTTCGAGTATCCACTTCTTCACTAAATTTAAAAAATTAAAATGTCGGATGTTTAGAGACATTTTGACATAAAACAAATTAGCGTAGATATAAAATTAGAAAATAGGGTACACTGTAAATATTAGTTGAAACACTATCCATACAAATCGACTACTGCCAAAGAACTGGTTATTCATACATTTACTGACGAGGTACCTTTGTCAATGTTTAATAGTGAGAATTGTAAAAAAAATTATTCAAGAATATATTAATCCTAGTTATAAACGAGTCCATCGTCGTACATTATGAGGTAACATTATTAAAATCTATGAAAACATGAAAGTTCAATTAATGACTTTATTTGCAAATGAGCTAACTATGTCCATTTGCATCACTTTCGATTTATGAAGTGCGTCTAATGCTCTCGGATATATAGTCATCACTTTTCATTTTGTTAATGAGAAGTGACAACTAAATAAAAGAATTTTAGGCTTTTCTAATTGCGAATATCCACGTAGCGGTGCTACGATTTATCAATATAATGTACGAATTTACAAGAATATTCTATTAAAGATAGAGTTTTTAGTTTTGCTTTAAATAATATTTTCGCTAACGATGTTTGTTTTCTCAATTTAAAAGAATATTTCAACCAGATATTATTCAATCTTCTCTTTTTCACATGCAATGCGTTTATCATACTTTAAATTTAATTTTTAGAGATAGAGTGTAATTTATTTCCCCGCATGTGGATGTTATTAAAAATGCAACTTCTTATATTACGTCATCTAATGCGCAACAATAGTAATATAAATTTTTTTGTAAAACATGTAATATAAAACTAAGAAAATTGAAAGTGGATATATCAACTAGGTGGAACATGACTTATTCAATGTTAAAAAATACTAAATCATATTAGTTTGTTATTTGTGCATTCATTAGTAAAAAAATAAACGGTTTAACTTTAGATTAAAGTTTTTGCGATATTACTAATTTATTTCTTAAATTTTTAAAACTATTTTTTGATGCTACCAAAGAATGTTCGAAAACTTATTATCACTCTACACATCGTGTTCTTCTAATTTTTGTAAATTTAACCGGTACTTTTGAAAATTAGAAACAAATAAATAAATTTTTTAAATAGCTAATACTAGGAAACTATATTAAAAAAATATCAGCTTGGCGTATCTATTTTTACCTTTGCATGTGTAATGCATCCTCGATTTAAAATAAAAAGAGCTAAATTACTATACGATACAGTTTTTAGTAATTTAGGTATCAATACGCAAGTGAGTCATTGTCAATTAAAAAATGTTATTGCTATGTTATTTTTTTCTTATCAAAGTAAATATTCTAATGTTAGTTGGTCGTCCTTTTACTTTCATATCTCTTCTAGTTCTGGTAGTACTTTTGCTTTTGAACATTGCTTACAATTCATAGAAAACATAAATCTAAAAATAGATAGCAAAATTTTATTTTGTGGTTCGGAAAGATTGAATTCGATGATTATTTAAAAATGCAATTTAAAATTCCCTATGACGATAATTTTGATATATTGGTTGGTGGAAAACAAACAAGACTCAATATCCAACTCTTTCTAAGATGACACAAAGTATAATAATACCTTATATTTCTACTGTAGTCATTCAGTCTACTTTTACTGTATGTGGACGCATATATGATAATCGACGGAGACGTCTTGCACAGATCTCGTGGAAGCACTTATATGCATTAAGGATTGATACGATGTCATGAAGAGAGATCAACAACGCAATGATGTTATAACTAAATTCTTTTTAAGTTTCAAAGTGTAATTTTTTGTACTTTTTTACACTTGTAGTTTTTCAATATTTTGCAAATTATTGACCATTAAATAAGTGCTAACCTAGTTGGGATGTATCTAATTTATACTGATACAGATATCAAAATTATTTGTATTTACTATCCAAACATCTCTCATTGATATGTAATTTTTTAAATAAAAATATTTTTTTTATATTTACTTCAAAAATATTTTTATAATACATTACTATGTTTATCTCATTTTAAATCTTATAACAACAAAAACAACTTCTTAAAAAATATATACAATATATGTGTCTTGAAAAATGTTTGTCTCGTTTAACTCGACTCAGTGAGGCTTGATAGACTTGGCTCAAGGTCGACTCGAACAGGTTCGATGCTAGCAAGTCAGCTCGACTCACACTTTCTTTAAAAAAAGCTCGACAGACTCAGCTCGAAGGCTCGATAGACTCCGCTCGAAAAGCTTGACGAGCTTGACGAGACGAATAATTTTTAGCTTGGCTCGCTCAAGCATGCTCGAATGGCATCTCTAATTGTTAGTTCGCACCATTCTAACTTGACACATGTTGCATGGTTGAGGTGTAGATTTGTCAATTGTTTATTTTTCCTTGTTGAAAAACGAATTAGAGATGCAAGCATGAGATTAACATGAAACTTGGTTTTTTAACAACGTCAAATAAGAGCAAAATTACTTTGAAAGAAAAATAAAAAGTTTCTCATGCAGCAAATCATTAAAACCTATAAGACTTCAAGTGAAATGAGAAATAAATCATGCCAACTCTTTTTGAGCTAAGAAAATCATGAAAACCTAGAAAATTAATATGAAATGAGAAATAAATGCCAACGCTTACTTGAGCCAAGATCATATAAAAAGCTCTTGTTTTTTGCTCTAATACTTTTGATGTTTTCATTTGTGAGCCCTGCAAAAATAAACTTACGCAAAATTAGAGCTTCGATGTCTAGTTTAATTATGAAAGGTAGTCGAGATATTTTATCAATTTCTAACCATGAAAATCAACACACACGCACACAAATATATATATATCTGTTCATAATTGTATGCATATAATATAGGGAGGCTTTTCACTGTAAAAAACGAACAGAGATTGTCTGTCGTTTTTGTTCAGTAGTCAGGTTAATCGTCCATTGTTTCTGATGTCACCGTCACTTGGTTGAGATAAGAGTGATGCAGAGAGAGAGAGAGGGTTCTTGGGAACTCTTCTTTCAAACAGAGAAGATAATGGCGAAGAGAGGGCAGACAAAGGTCTAGTTCTCTGTCTGCCTTTTGAGCTTTCAACTCATTACGTGCAAGTTGGGGACTTTCTTTTTCATCGATCTCATCAAAACCGCCTCTCCTTTTCAACCTTTTCTTCATGTAAATTCTGCCACTTTATTTCTTACATTGTATCTAAAATAGGGTGAAATTTCTAGTTCTTCCGGTCTGACAGTATATAAGGAGATAAATCACAGTGACTCAATAATTTAGAAATAAAAAGTCAGTACCTGAAACTATAAGGAATAATTTTAATTTTAGAGGATTAAACTCTCACACTGCGATGGCGCAGACTTCGAACCTTGATCCTTGAACCAACTCTACCATAATTTGATCATTGAACGAAGCTCGTTCGTACAGGCACTTTATTTCCTACCCGCCTTCCATTGTGGGTGCTTTACATGCTCTTGATGCCGGAGAAAGTCTCGAAATTTCAAGAAATCTCAGACACAATGCGTTGACTCCCACAAGTCCTGCAATTATTGTTTGAAGAATTCGGCAGTTCATGAACTGACATCTAACATTTTGAGTGGGAGTTTCTGGAGACCTCCATTTGGCAGGACATGGAGTTCGAATAATTGAATCTCATGCCTTTGAACCAAAGAAGGGTTGAATTAAAATGCAATCGCAAGAGACTTTTCTGACAAATGAGTTATTGGGCACTGAGAAAGACATTTGGGGCCAAGTTTATAACATAAACATTTTTGTTTGCGGTGGAAATTCTTTTATTTCAAAACATAGATTTGAAAATTACAATGAATGTCAAACTCTTCATAAAAATAATTTCTTTTGTAAAAAATTCTTCAAAATCTAAAACGATTCAAATCTCATTTAAAGTTTGATAATCAAGCTCTTTAAAATATTTTATAAATATAACTTAAAAGTCTTTTCATACGTCATTTTCACACATTGACTTTAATTCTTGCTATTTTTCATTTTTCAATTAATCGCCGTTCATACCTAAGTCACAAAGTTCAACTATAATTAGCTTTGGTTCCCTTTTCAAATTGCGATTATGGTCGAGTTTCTAATACTTGATTCGGAGGCATTCATTAGCTTCCAATTCTACATTGTTGCAGGGTCAAGAGTTTAATATTCTTGGAAACAACTTAGATCATCGTAATATTTATAGAAAATAATGAAAGAATCCATGACGATGAATGACACACAGATTCATAATGTAATTGCTTCACGAAAAATCATGAAAATTAGGTGTCCGAGATACCTCAAGTTGTAATGCCAGACAACTTCATTAGACATGTATATAGCTAAGTATGTAGACCAAGAATGTCATATGTCACATAGGCTCGATTATTGTTGGTGAATATTAAATATGGAATAATAAAAAGGAACGAATTAATGAGATTTAAAAAACTTAGGTACTTCTAAAAAGTTAGAATAGACATTCTGATGAACCAATAGACGTTAAATTTTGACAATCGAACACTGGCAGAAAAAGTTCCAAAACTTTACAAACAAACAGAGTTTGGAAATTCAACAAAATGAGCAGCAGTTCTTGATGATCATTAAAATCAAAACACTTACGAGTTTTATTGAATTGTTTTCCTTTGTAAAGTTGTAGTAAACACCATAGTAAAGAAATTGGCGTTTGAATCATAGAAATTAGACATCGATAGAAAAAAAATATAACCGATTGAAGCCACCCTAACGTCATGGGGTTGAGATATGAGGAGATGAGGTCGAATCTTTCTCAATGGTTACGGGTTAAGGGGTTTACGCTTTGGAAAATGAGGTAGACACCTTTTCAATGCTGACCTTCAAAATTTCGCAACAAAAAATGAAGAGGTCGACATCATCTCAGTTCTAACTTCCAAAATTTGCAACAAAAGTAAAGCAGTCAACATCTCTTTGCTAAGTGTCAACCGAATCGCGACGTTAAATTGGGTTTCACATTTTATTTCGCACTTGGCAATTTGACCCAAGCTTTCATATCTTTCTATAACGATACCCATTTTTTCCATAGTCATTCTCATCATTTTGACAAAGAATTTGGATATACTCTCTAGGGTGTTTTGAGGGCATTTCCTTGCACCTTAATACATGCGAGTGTGAGGGGAAAACAGAATAACATTGTCTGACAGTTCATTGACTTCTCGAGCGAGAGGAACAAGAATTCCGCAACGAGGAAGTGTTGCTTGAAACACTTCTTGAAGCAAAGTAGTGTTTGTACTTCTGGTCTCTTAAGGGACTGACTACATATCAAGGACTATGACAAGATAGATTCATTGTTGTATATGCTCGGCGGATACAATGAGATTATAAGATTGTTAAATATTCTTGAGGACGTGCTTTGTTTGACTAAGGTAACATGATTGATACATGTCAATATTGGGACTACTACAATGTTTTATGTGATATGTCTTGATGACTATTATATATTGGTATTGAGATTATTATCAAATGCTATAATAATAAGATCATTATCAAATATTCTTGATGATGTGCTTTGTTTGACTAAGTTTTCAAGTTTGAAGGCAATTATTTAGTGTTCAATTAGTAAGTATGTGTATTTTAGCATATTTAGAAAAAAAAAAAGAACGGCTTGAAAATCAGGTAATTACAAATGCACTAAGCCATAAGCTACCAATCTCAAAAATAAATGGTCAATCTCTCCTCCTAAAGAAGCTCCCTCCTTGGTTCAATTTCGGTGTTGATGAAATCAGCACCATCCCCATTTGGGTAAACTTCCGTAACCTCCCTCTTGAATGTTGGTCCGAAAAGTCGTTGAGCAAAATCTCATCGAGGATTGGTAAGATGTTAATGACGGATCTCCTAACCAAGTCTCTTGGTCGTCTTGGCTATGCTAGGGTCCTAATTGAAGTTGATATCTCAAAGGAATTAATCAGAGAAATTAAAATTAATACCCCGAATGGAACCATAATCAACCAAGAGGTCCACTATGAATCTGAACCGGACTATTGCCCTTCTTGCTCCTCAGTTGGACACAAAGCCGAGCATTGCAAACATAGATCTGTCCCCCTCCTAGCGTTCCAGCCCCATCCATTGTTGAAGACTCTTTGGCTTTGCTTTCCTCCCCTCCCTCCCCTTGGGTTGCTGATGTTCCCCCGGATTATAATAAGGAAAATGAGGAAACCGGGATTGACTCGGATGAGGATCCTGACCCCGTAAAGGCTTTCTCGGATATCCCCATTCCAGAATCCTCTTTCGTTGGTAAATCTTCCTCTATCCCATCGGAAGACATTGACTGCTCGGATACTAGATCGATTGACTCCTTCATTGATAATTCTCTTCCTTCTTCAAAAGTCTCCCTTCGCTCTAAAGGTAAACTAAAGGACCCATTGTTATCCCTCTCGGCCAAACCAAATAGGAAAGGTGACACCATGGAAACAAGGACAAAATCTCGGGCTTTTGGGGCTGCCCACCCCCGCCCCTTATGATTTTTACAACCTGGAACGTTAGGGGCTTTAACTCAGCCCTTAAGCAGGATGAGGTTTTCAACCTCATTCGTGATCGGAAAATTGATCTCTTTGGTATTTTGGAAACCAAATCCTCTCCTGATTGCATGTCTCAATTTGTCAAACGGCTACATGGCTGGAAATTCCTCACCAATTTTGCTCTCCATCCTAGTAGTCGGATTGCCATCCTTTGGAATGACTCAACACTGGCCATTAACTTCCTTAGCTCAGACCCTCAGGTCATCCATCTCCATGTCACTTGCAAAATCACTCATCAAACTTCCCTAATTTCCATTGTGTACGGCCTTCACTCCATCTCAGATAGGAAACTCCTTTGGGCCAACCTCTCTAGAGCTAGGAATGTTTTCAGTCATCCTTGGTTGATTATGGGAGACTTTAACTCTATTTTAAATCCATCCGAGCGTATTGGTGGGGCTCCTGCCAACCTGCGTGAATGCTTTGATTTTGGAGAGTGCTGCCTTAACCTAGGCCTCACTGATCTTCCCTCTACTGGGATCTCTTACACCTGGACAAATAATAAAGTGAGATCTAAGCTTGACCGGGCCATGGTTGATGATCTTTGGCAATGCTCTTTTCCCAATGCAACCTCACTGTTTCTTCCTCCTGGTATCTCTGATCATTCCCCTTGTCTAGTGAATATTCACAACTTCCGCCCCCGAAAGAACTCAAATTGGAAATTTTTCAATATGTGGACCGAGCATCCCAATTTCCAACAAATTGTCTCTGATTCCTGGAACCTCCCTTCCAGCGGATCTTACCAGTTTCAACTCAAGTCCAAACTGCTCCTTTTGAAATCTAAGCTCAAAGAGTTGAACCTTAAACACTTTTCTCATATTTCCTCTAGAGCTGATTGTGCTAAATCCAAGCTCAAGGAGGCTCAATCCACCCTTGACATTGATCCCGGAAACTCCATATTGGCTGCCCAAATCCCTAATCTGCGGAATCAAGCAATCCGCCTTGCTTCGGCTGAAAAGCTTTTTTATAAGCAAAAAGCTAAAAGCAAATACATCCTTGAAAGTGATAAATGCTCCAAATTCTTCCATGCCATTGTCAAGAAAAATCAAAAGCGGAATTTCATTCCCTCTATTGTTCTTCAAAGTGGTCTCCCTTCGGATTCTATGGATCAAGTTCATGAAGAATTCGTTCTCTACTATAAGAATCTCCTTGGCCAGCTGTGCTTCCTTCCTAAGCCTGACATTAATATCATAAAAAATGGCCCTACCCTTTCGGACTCGGATTGCTCTCTCCTCGTGAAACCTATAACAAGGGATGAAATCAAACAAGCCCTTTTTGACATCGAAAATGATAAATCCCCCGGGCCGGATGGATACACCTCAAAGTTTTTTAAGGATACTTGGAGCACAACCGGGGTCCTCTTCTCTAATGCCATCTCGGAGTTCTTCTCCTCTTCCATGCTCCTCAAGCAATGGAATCATGCAATCATTGCTTTAATTCCGAAAACTCACTCTTCCCCTTCGGTTTCTGACTTTAGGCCTATATCTTGTTGCTCCATGTTTTATAAAGTAATATCCAAAGTTCTTGCTTATAGGATTTCGATCCCTCTTATCCGGATAATTGACCCGAGTCAAGCTGCATTTATAAAAGGTCGTTCAATCACGGAAAATATCTTACTTATGCAAGAGCTTATGAGGAAGTACAAGGAAAAAAAAGCATCTCCAAGATGTATCATCAAAGTCGATCTCTCCAAAGCCTTTGACTCGGTTAATTGGTCTTTTCTAAAAGAAGTTCTAGTTGGCTTAGGTTTCCCTCCTATATTCGTTAATTGGCTTTCGGAATGCTACTCCACGACCTCCTATTCCATATCAATCAACGGAAGTCTTGTTGGTTTTTTCAAAGGCAAAAATGGCCTTCGTCAAGGAGACCCTCTTTCTCCATATCTTTTTGTTATTTGCCTTGAATACCTCTCGAGATTGATCAAATCCAGAACTCATCTTTCTCCTTTCAACTTCCATCCTCTTTGTAAGCCTTTTAATATCACTCACTTGATCTACGCGGATGACCTCATGCTATTAGCCCGTGGTGACCCTATCTCTGTAAAAATTATTCTTGATTGCATTGCTGATTTTGGTTCGGTCTCCGGCCTAAAAATGAATCCGGCTAAGTCGAGCATTTTTGCTGCTGGAATAGGTCCAAGCGACCTCAATGACATCCTTCAATTTTCTGGTCTGAGCCTCGAATCTTTTCCATTCAAATATCTCGGCATTCCTCTCTCGGTAGGAACCCTCCATTCCAATCATTATCTCCCTCTCATCCGTAAGCTAACAGATAATGTTCTCGGCTGGGGTGCTTCCTCCCTCTCCCGTGTTGGCTGTCTCCAGCTTCTTAGATCGGTTCTTCAAGGAGTAGAATGCTTTTGGATGTTCATCTTTAATATCCCTGCTGTGATCAAATTAAAGGCCATCCAAATTTTTAGGAATTTCCTTTGGGGATCGGGCAAAGCGGTTGTTGCTTGGTTCACTGTATGCTTGCCTAAATCAGAGGGAGGGCTGGGTCTTCGGGACCTTGATTCTTGGAACAAAGCGTTCCATGCTAAAGCAATTTGGAACATTCAAGGTAATAAAGAATCCCTCTGGTCTAGGTGGATCAATCACATTTATTTGAAAGGCTCGGATTTCTGGACTTGGTCTATGGGCTACCGGGTTTCTCATTTTATGAAAAATCTTGTTCAAACCCGGGCGTTCCTCCTAGAGAAGTTTTCCTCCTTGGATAAAATAAAGGAGATCATTGACATTTGGAAAAAGAAATCAAATGGTCACGGTCTTTCTTTCCTATACCATTCCATTCGTCCTTCCGGCATCCCAAGACCGTGGGCTTCAATTGTTTGGACAAAGTGCATAATCCCGAAACACTCTTTCACTCTCTGGCTTGCAGCCCTTGGAAGGCTCAAGACAAAGGACCACCTAAGTTATTTGGGAATAAATGATCTACGCTGCTTCTGTTCACTACTTCCCGAATCTAACCAACATCTCCTATTCTCTTGCGCATTCTCTAACTCCATCTAGTCCATGATTAAGTCCAAATTTGGAATCAGTAGATCCCCAACTACCCTCAAAAGTGCGCTCAAATGGACAAAGAAGGAAAACAAAGTGAATCACAAAAGAGCTATTTTTATGAAGATCGTTATGGCTGCCTCCGTATACCATATTTGGAATGCCAGGAATGTCAAGATTTTTTAGGGGATGATTTGGTCGGCTGAACACGTCTCTAGGAAGATTGAAAAGCATGTTTTCAAAATGTTTTTCTCTCTTTATCCAAAGATGGTTGATCAAATTTCCTCCTCTCCTTATTGAGTCTTACTGGTCTTCTCAATTTTTTTTGCAGCTTATTTGATTATTTGAAATGATACTGCTCCATGGGTCCTTCTCCCGCTCTCCTTGCTGCCTTGATGTTGTTCTTTGGATTCCAAGATCCTCTCAAAGCTGTCTTACCGAGTTTCCAAGATCCTCTCCTTGCTGCCTTGATGTTGTTCTTTAGATTCCAAGATTCTTTGCAGCTTATTTGATTCTTTGGTTGATCAAATTTCCATATTGCTTCCACACGTCTAGTTAGCCTTTCAATTCTCATTTATTTGGATCATAACCCGTATGATTGTTTTTCAATTTTACATCAAAATGTTTGAGCTAAGTCCAGGAGAAAACTCTCCTCATAAACTCATCCCCGCACCTTTCCCAACAAATGTAGGATCATTTCACCTCCTCTCATAGGAGATAGAACACAATCTTGCATTCTAGCGATCATTAGGTTCAATGTGCGAGTGATTTACATGAGTCTACGTCGACTAAAGTTTCTTCTTTTAATACTAGATGTGATAAATTTATTATGGGTATCTTCAACCCCCCAGAAGGGTGCGGTACTCTAATACATATCAGCTTCTTGATTAAAGACCATACCATACGATATAACCATATCATATGCTATTGTTCATTGAATTTTCTTCTCAAAATCCCGAAGAGCACTCTGATTGAAAGGGAGAAAATCTCAAACCAAATCCAGTAAATCTAACATGAAAAGTCATTCAGTTCTATGCAATATTTACAGTCTCCAACACGTCAGAAACGGTACACTGATTAATCTTCTCCTAGTAAACTTACCTTCTCGTTTCAACCCGGCCATAGAGCTTCATACAATCACGCCATTAGCGTGACACGCAACTCTACCAACCCATTATGAGGCATGGATGAATGAGTAGTGCATGTATGGTGTGTAAGATGCTATGATGACGAGATTGAATGTGCCAACATATGGCAACCCATATATTCTGGTGGCCACGAACAACTCAAAAACTCAATTCAAAATCAGTACTCTCTCTTCCCCGTATTTGAAAAACAAAGGAGCGAGAGATGGATATTAAGAATACATCTTCACTTAATATTTTTCTACCCATATTAATAATGTTAGCTTTAACGCATGGTTTATCAATATATGATAATTATATTACCTTATGTTACTATTTAAACCTACAGCTAGATACTTAATCAAAATGGATACACTCGAAATACAATTAATATCATAAATTATAAAATTATCGATCTTTATTTGTTGTATAACATGAATATCTAGTTATACAATACACGAATGAAAAAATAATGAAAAAAAGGCCTTGAATGCATGTGCATTCATTTTGAGTAATGATAGATATAAGAAGAAAGGGTAGTGTAGTTTTGTCATCGTCATAATGGTGGTTTGTCATTCTTCTTCTTTCTGCCCGGAAAGGAAACAGCATTAACTCTTCCATCCAGGGGACCAGCTCCCTTCTTCGCCCATCTCCTTTCTATTCTCTTCTTCACTTTTTTTATTCTCTCTTAATTGTTTATTGACTTCAAATACTCCATTTTCTTTCTTCTAATCTACTGTGTTCTGTTTCATACCTAGCATTCTCTCTTACGTTCCAATGTTGCTTGGTTCTCGGCTGTCTTTGGTCATAGATTGACCATGCAAAGACAGTTCAAAACCCCCGCCGTTGAAGATTAAGGGTAACGACGACGGGAAACATTTTGCCGTTGATCCTCGGCCGCGAAAGAGACAAAAGACACGGATATTAACTATCACCGGTGATGTTTTTGACTGCCACGGTTTTCGAAGCAGCGACTTTGGAGCACTGTCGTAATCTTGGATTCTTTCAATTCATGTGGTGAAAACTCTTTTCCTCGTAATCTCACGTACAAGATGTTAATGGGCATGTTTTTCGAGTGGCCAATGAAGAGAAGAGAAGTGTACGGCGGCGCGTATGCCGGATCTCAGCGTTTGAGCGGGTGTGGGAGCGGGGAGTGGCAGAATCTTTGTTCCTGGTGTCAAAAGCGAAGCCTTTGGAGAGAGAATAAAAGGAGGAATTATTTGGTTGGCAATAATATGATATAATTATTATTTAATCGTTGAAGTTGGCAGAGACTAATAGTTCAAAATTGAAAATATAAATAAAAAATGAAAGAGATGATGTTGGGTTGGCTGGCCTCACGCACTCTTGCAGCGTTGCCTTCCTCCCTCATACGTCGCTGTCTTTAATAAATTTTGGAAAAGCAGAATGGCTGTCCCTCTCTCTCTCCTCTTCCTCTCTCCCTCCTCTTCCTCTCTTCTCTTTCTCACTCAGCGAGCGGGAACTGTGTTAGACAAGTAGAAAAAGTAGCGAAAAAGCTCTCTATCTCTCTCCCTGTCCCTTTCACTCTCTCTATCTCTCTCTCCATCGCAATGGAAGGAAAACTCGCCATTTCATCTTCTCCGCTGCCTTTACAACCATGCTTCCTTTCCTTCTCCCTCTCTGAAATTCCCCTCTTGCTCTCTCTCTCTCTCTAGCTAGTCTGACTTGTTAGTAGACGAGGGAAAACTCCATCTTCCTTCTTCTTTCTGAACGTCTCCCTTCTTGGAGCTACTCTTTTCTCGGCGGCGGGTTACAAGCATGGCCACTGCTTTCGGAGGCTTTTCGATCCGGTGAGTTTACTGTTCTTTGATTTGGAGAATGAAATCTTTATCTTTATTTCTTTGAGGGTTTTGGTTGTTTGTTTCCAAAGTAATTGTTTCAAGTTACGATCTGACCTTTATAGAGAGTATACGTCCAAGATGAGGACTCTTGACGTCGCTAAAACCTGTCCCTTCGCCTTCGAGTCTGACGAGGTAAGGCAACAAACCGCCGAGGCTTTTCTTCCTCCGATTACAGTGGCCAAGTTCCGATGGTGGTCCGATGAGCTCGAGCTTCTTAGATCCAATCAAGACAAAGTAAATCAAGTGCCCGACCTGGAACGGACGAGAGATGAGATTCAAATTGTGAACGCAGATGTTGAAGCTGAGATTTTAAACACCTCCGAAGAAGAGAGAGACAAGTTTGAGAAAGTTTGCCCCGTTTGTCGAGTTTTCGCCGCGTCCACCGTGAACGCCGTCAATGCGCATATCGATGGCTGCCTAGCCCAGTCCTCCACCGAACAACAGTGGCAAACGAATAAGGCGTCCTCCAAGGCCAAATCGCGAGTTCCTAAGAAGAGATCGATAGCCGATATTTTTGCAGTCGCTCCACCGATCGAAGCAATTACTATGGTCGAATACAAAAATGATGAGAGTAAAAACGGAGATGATCGCAAGCAAGAGGAGATCGACAAAAGAAAAACTTCGAAATATAGAGTTTTTCTTTCTGCAATCGAAACAATCAAGGAGGCGAAAAGAACGAAGAAGATAACGAAGAAAGATAGGATTTCGCAACAGACTAGCGTGCCAAGCTGCAAAAGATTAAACAAGCATAAGAAGAAATTGCAGAACGGGAAAAGAGAGAAACTAATCCCAACCAAGGTACGCCATTTCCAGCATAAAATACTGTTAATTTGATCAGATTATACCCCTTTAATTTAGGTCGTGTCTGGATATATTTAGGCCAGCGTTACGAAAGAACCCTCAAATCACTGTACTCTTGTGATCTTTTCAGTAGTTCACAGTAGAGTTTACGATAGTTTCCATTGGATTTTCGCATATAGTTACTGCTGAAAAAGCTGGTGAAAGTCTGCAATACAATGGGGGAAGAAGAGAGAGAGATAGATTGAGAGAAAAGGAGAGAGAAAGAGAGAGCGAGAAGAAGACAGTGCGTGGCATTATGCGTACCTGTGTCTTTGATAGAAACCCATTAGTGAGAGATGAACGGACAAGAAGGTGTATGCTAAATGTAGACAATGTTTAAACTATACAGAAGAAGAGAAAGTGGAAGAATAGATGGGGCACTCGTGTTTGTGGAGGTTTTAGCATGTATTGCCCTCTTGGGATTGGGTGGTGGGGTGGAGCTAGGCTGTACCGTACAGTTTAGCCCGATGCCTTTCAATATCTGCAAGTGTATTTGTTTTCTCCCAACGTTGTACACTAGTGACGGTTATGTCCCATAATGGTCGACTTTCATCTTGTTCGAAAGGGTTTCGTCTCGATTATTTGATCTGATTGTGAGTCTTTGGTGATTTCTAGGCGGATGAACTCGTAAGAGTACTCGTTTTATCGTTTCGTATCATTATCGCATGAGAATTCCTTGTTAGATGAGCTTGGGTTCTTAGAAGTTTATGGGAGAAAATGGAATCCAAATATTTCCAGACAAGTATTCCCTCTCTTCGAGTTCATCATAGTCTCCAGAGTTTTGATTGATTATTTGGTGATTAGTCGTATTTTTAACGTTTTCTGTTTGAAGCTTCTGATAATTGTTTAACTGCACTTTCTTCATTCCGTGTCATCATTGATTTCCTTCTGCAACATGTGTATACTTGCAAGAAATAATTCCGAGTGACATTGTCTAGAAGTTGCTTCTTTTTTATGAAAACTTGCATTTGCAGGAGACTCATTCACAGATGGATCATGAGAAAGGCATTGTTCTTCCATTTAAGAAGAGACGTTCGAGTGAGATTTTGAAAATCTGTTCGACCCGGAGAAATAAAACATCCACCAGAAGTTCGTCAAAGCAAAAGAAGAACAAACGTTTTGACAAAGATGAATTAAGTTCTACAAAGAAAGTCTCAACGGCTCCGAGTCGGAGCATACTAAAGAAGAAATGGAAGGTGACTACTGATTTCGGCTCCCCATATCTCAGTTTACAGTCGAAAGATAAAGACAAATTCGACGGTCCGCAACGATCGGAGAGGAGTGTTAGATTCTCAGATAAAGAAGAAATCATTGGTGCAGAATCATTCGCTGCTTTGAAAGAAAAAGAGAAATCCATAGAGGCCAATGAAGAAGTTGCAAAATTTGGGGCCGGGGAAAGTCGTGATATTAGCACCAATGTCCGATGTCTGACCGGAAAGAGACAGTCATCAACTTCTAACGAGCACGATGAAGTGCTGAAATCATTTTCGACTAATAATGCTACAATTCACGATAAAGGGTATCCTAGTGGAGGCGCAAATGCATGGGAAGAAAGGTATAAGCTTTGCGCGAAAACTCAAGTTCATTCAAATGTTTCAAAGCCTTTAGATTCCTATTTACAGTCGATTGATCGTTTGGAAGATCCTGTCCATGGCAGTGAAAAGAGTTCAGCGACCAACTCATCCTTTTCAATCCCATCCCGGTCCGAGGCAAAACCTTACGGTAGGTTCCCTTTTCAAGTTGGAGGTAGTCGGAATCACATGGACGGTGAATTCTTTGGTCTTCCTCTCAACTCACAAGGTGAACTTATTCCTTTGGGTCCGAGCCTGACCAGCCAATTCGGGCAACAGATGGAATCAAGATCTATAGCTTCTTCCTCCAAGAGCTTACCTTTACGCACCACTTTTCTTCCCATGAACGCCAGTAATTATAGAACTGCATATCAGATGCATCACAGTGAAAGAGAACTTCCTCAATATCAGTTAAATTTGTTTCGTGCAAGTCAAAAAATGCAGTTGCCTGCAGAGGTCGTAGAATCGGAGGGAATAAGAAGAGCAGAGATCCAATGGCTTAATTTTGAGAGAGGAACTCATCGGCCGATGAACCCATTTCCACCGGAATCAAACTCGAGCCCATTCAGCGTCTCATTCGATGGACGCAGACACTTGGGAAAGGTTCAAAGACCGAAAACGTATCATGAATCCACCCAACAAACGATGCGGTTAATGGGAAAAGATGTAGCCATTGGTGGAAGCAGTAAAGAGGTTCAAGGTGCAGAGGGAGGAAACTTTTGGAGAAACTGCCAAAATATGATTGAATATCTGCCTGCAAATACCTCGCCTTATAATCCTCGAGTTTTCTTTCAAGGTCAGTTGGGACAGGAGCCATCGGAAATTCCGAGACAAGCACTAGTCCACCAATCAAGGTTTCAAAACAACCAGAGATTGCAGAGCGATTTACTGATAAACACCGAACATGGTACAGGATATGGGGATAGAAATGCAGCCGGAGTTTCATTCAAAGGCAATCCAAGCACATTTACTTTGGAACCTATGACGTCTGCTTACCAAAATAGCTGTCAAGAAATGTATGGATCTGCTAGAGTCTTCAAAGAACGCCTCCAATTGCCTACATCTCGAGTCTATAAGAGCCTTCCCCAGTGGATGTCACAGTCGAAGCAACAGGAAATTGCTCCATGGTCTACCTCTAGAGTCTTGGGTGCCATGAATTGGAGCAACTTATCTCATGCTTCGCCTAGAAATTCGATTCTCAACTCTGCATCAACCAACCATGTTCCTAGAGCTCCATGTCATTTCAATCTGACCACGTCGAACTCATACACAAAGAAAGGACCTTCTTCAACACCTCTGTTTCAATCAAAGTTTGTTAACAATTTGAACATCAAAGATTCCGGTCCGTATAACAAAACCAGCAAGAGAACACCTGCTGATGAGCCAGTTTATCCGAGGAAGTCTCCAAAGTTACCTATTTCCAAAATGCAGGATTATGCAGCTTCAATCAATGTGGGCTCTTTTTATCAATAACAGTCCAAATATTGAAAGCATGGCTCGGGCGGGACCTGTCAAACCAAGTGTCGGAGCAAAGCATGTTCTGAAACCGAGTCAGAATATGGATCACGATAGCGCTAAACCAATCTAATCGATAGTCCCTTTTGCTGGTATCAATAACAGTGTCAGCTTCAAAGAAACTTAGAAGAAGTCGTAGCAGATTTTTTGTCTTTAGTTGTAAGTTCTTCATGATGCAGTTTCCTAAGATACCATTACTCTTGAGCATGTATATCAATGATTTATGCCTCGTATAAGTTAGGATACTAGCTTGAGGGATCACAGAAAAACCAAGAAGCTCATCTGGTCTCAATTCACAAGATTAACTGTTTTTCTCAAGAAGCAAACTGAATGTGATGTAATTTGTTGGCTTGACAGGCATGGACTGTCTCGGGTCCAACTGTTTTTCGAAAAGTTCTTCGGTAAACTGATGTCAAACTGGAAAACTGTCATTTCCTGATGATATACTTTGAGCTTACCATTCGTAGTAATTTCCCTTCTGCTAGGCTGTAGTAAAGCACAAACTTGACAGATTAACTAAGAATGTTACAATAATCAAACAGGAATTTGATAAGGCTCAAACCTTCAAAGTTTACTATCGGAAGAAGAAGAGGAGCCCAGCACCTCAGTAGGCCTTGTTTGTAAGGACAGAGAAAGAGCGCTGATTTGGCTAGTATCTTGGGTTATATCCGATAAGTACTGGAGTAGTAGTAGAGCTGAAACAACTAGCTTTACTCCAAGGGAATACCGAGGTGCTCGACGTGATGCAGCATTGTCTTCACGCGATTGAAGAATATCGGCGCAAGGGTAAGAAGGTTTTGCAGCCTCTGATCGCCGAGTCTAGTGAAAGGGATTACCGAACCCGTCCAACACCACCTCCTCCCTTGGATAGCCCGAGGGATCTTAGAGGAAACTAACCTCCCGAGCAGCTGAATCGCAAACTGGATGCACCCATTTTTTTCTGGAGAGGACCCGACAACTGGGTTTTCAACATTTAGCGGTACTTTTCTATTAACCAGCTCAAGGAGGGTGAGCGAATGGAGGTCGTCACTATATGTTCGAGGGAGATGCCCTTGCTTGGTACAGGCTTGGTACAGGTGCGAGGATGGCAGACAACCATTTCTAAAATAGGAAACTTTTCTTGCTCTACTGCTGGATCGATTTTGTCCTTCACAAGAACGGACTGTTTATCAACTATTTTTGGCACTACATCAGAGAGGAACGCTCAGGGATCAGCGAAGGGATTTTGAGATACTGTTAGCACCTTGAAGGATGTTCGAGAGGCTGTTCTTGAAGGGCAGCTCCTGAATGGTCTGCAGCCATGGATCTGGGCAGAAGTTCACCTTCTTCAGCCACAACAGTTGTTGAAAATCATGGACATCGCTAAAAGGGCTGAAGATCGTAATGCCCTGCTCGAGCAACATAAGCCCGTGGTCAGAAGAGGATATAGCAGGCCAGCAATAGCAGCTAAACCGACTTCCACAATTCCGAGTAACCAGCAATACCTCCAGAGCAACCCCAATTTGCTCCTTTCAATCCAGCACAAATTATCTGGCCCAACGATTAGCCTGCACAACCATCCTAGAAATGTGGGTTGATATAGGCGATTTATCCGAGGCGAAAGTGCAACAACGGAGGGCCAATGGCATACGTTTTCGGTGTGATGAGAAGTATTCCATGGAACCCGTTTTACTTGAAAGGAGTTACAATTTTTGCTGTCCCTTGAGGTGGGTGAACCTGAGCTGTCTGAGGCCCAACTGGAGACAAAAGTATCAGAACTGATAACTCCGGAAAATAGAACTTGATACAGTGGAGCTTTCGGTGAATTTTGTGGTTGGCTTATCATCTCCGAAAACCATGAAATTAGTAGATATATGGCATTTGTGGTAAAGCTGGGAAACGGTACCTATGTGCAAGGGGAGGGAGACTACAAGTGGTAACAATGTGAAGGACATACCGTGGTTGGTGACTTTTTTTTTGGGTAGTTAATTACATTGAAAAACAAAAAAAAATTTATATCATATCTGTTATAGTCAAGATCACCTGTAGAAAAAACTACAAGTATTCTTCCTTCACTGGAGTTGAATTTTTGACTCTAGAGCTTGATGGTATAGATGTTATCCTTGGGACACGGTGGTTGTAACGGTTAGGAAGGAACAATCACATTGATGGGGGATCCTAGTGTGTGCCACCATCCGTCCATGAGAACCATGTGGAAGGAGCGCAAGAGGGCTAAAGACCATTCTATTCCTTTACATCGACTGACCACCTGAGTGAGGGTGTGATCATGTCATTACCATCAATCTCAAGAAGAGGAGACCGAAAAGTTGGTTAAAGATATACTGATTGCAGTGGTCGTTCGGCCAAGTACGAGCCCTTTTTTGAGGGGCATTATGAGTTTGTCGTCGTGCCTTTTGGGCAAACAAATGCTCTGGCTACGTTTCAAGAGCTAATAAATAGTATCTAAAGGCACACAAATGCTCTGGCTACGTTCCAAGATCTAATAAATAGTATCTCCAAGTAGGTTTGGGTCAAAATGGTGCTCATATTTTTCAATGACTTTTTGATTTAGTGAGAGTAGAGGTGAACATTTATTCCATCTGCAGCAAGTCTTGGCAATTATGGATGAGAACCAACTCCGATTGAACCCAAAGAAATGTCACTTTGGGAAAAGAGAAATCTCTTATTTGGGGCATATCATCCTAGAGCAAGGCCTCCTAATGGACTACAAGATCTATATGAATCAATCGATGAAGTGCACTTGATTTGCTTATTAGCAGACTCGAAAAATGTTAATTTTGAAAAAGTCATAAGAGATAAGAAGTGGAAAGCCACAATGGATGAAAAGATACAATCAATCGAGAGAAACGAAACGTGTGATTTAGTAGAGTTGCCAAGAGGACATAAGCCCATAGGTGTAAAATGGGTTTACAAAAAGAAAGTAAATGCCCAAGGCATGATTGAAAGGTACAAGGCGCGCCTAGTTGCAAAAGGTTACAGTCAAAAGGCTGGAATTAACTATGATGAAGTCTTTGCTCTGGATACGAGAATGGAGACCATTCGACTTCTTTTATCTCTAGTTGCACAACTCGTGTGGTCAATCTATCAAATGGACATAAAATATGTATTTCTAAATGGAGTCTTGGAAGATGAAGTCTATGTAGAACAACTACTTGGGTACATGAAACCTGGAAATAAGAGCAAAGTGTTAAAGCTGAAGAAGACACTCTACGTGTTAAAGCAAGCATTTCGTGCATGGAATACATGAATCGACACTTATTTCAAAAAGAGAAACTTCATGCAATGTCCATATGAGCATGTATTGTACGTGAAGAAAGAGCAATGTAATTTACTTATTAATGTTCTTTATGTTGATGACCTTATTTTTATGAAAAGCGATGCGAAGATGATTGAAGATTTTAAAGTCGTTATGACTCGGGAGTTTAAAATGACAAAACCTAGGATTGATGAAGTATTTCCTTGGTCTTGAGATCATACAAGGAGATTTTGGAATATTCGTGTCACAATAAGCATATGCAAATGACATTCTGAAGAAGAACAAGATAGAAGAATGCAAGCCGGTAGCAACGCCAATGGTGCAAGGTACGAAACTCTCTAAAATTGAGGGAGGAAATCCCGTAAATGCACGTGAATACCGTAGTTTGATAAGGAGTCTACGGTATCTCACATGCACAAGGTCGGACATTGCTTATAGTGTCAGTATCGTGAGTTGATATATGGAGGATCCAACACAATTGCATGTTAAAGCTATTAAAAGAATTCTTCGATATATTCGAGGAACTGAATCACTCAGGCTACTTTATTCAAAGACAAATGAATTCAAGCTGATAGAATACTCTGATAATGATTGGTACGGAGATATAGATGACTAAAATAGTACAGCAGGATATGTATTATACGTTAAGAATTCAGTATTCACATGGCTATCTAAGAAGTTGTCAATCGTTATGTTGTCAACATGTGAGGCAGAATATGTGGCAGTATCTTGGTGTGTGTCGCACAATATAGCTAAGAAATTTACTACAAGAGTTAGATCTACAACAACATGAGCCAACCGAAATATGAGTCGATAACAAATCGGCTATTGAACTGACAAAGAATATCGATCATCATGAGAGAAGTAAGCATATTGATGTTCGTTTCCATTTTATTAGAGAGCATATAAAGAACGGAGAAGTGAAAATAATTCACGTCGCAAGCCATGATCAAATAGTAAATATTTTTACAAAACCTCTACCAACGATTTTGTTTGAAAATTTGAATAAGATGATCAGAATGAAGGATCAGAAAGGTTTGAGTTTAAGGGATGAATTCGTTGAGCACTAAACTCAATAAAGTAAATGATATTAAAAACTCGTCAATTTTTAGACCATATTTTGATTAATTTTTGGAAGGGCAAACGGTCACCAAATTTAATGTATGAATTATGGATTTCTATGCCCCGGATGTCTAGTTGTCATTGGTTTAAGTTGTATGTCATGCCGAGCAGTGTGGACAAAGTTATGTTTTGTTTAGTAACGAAAGGTCAAAATATTATTATGAGAATTTTTAGAAATAAATCATTCAAAAATTACTATTTGATTTAATTTCGATTTTAATGTAATTTATTTCGCTTTGTATCATAAATAGTGAATGAATGAAATGAAAAAAATATAAGAGTCCACAAGTTATTCTCTCTTCCAAATTTTATTCTTTCTCCTCTCAAGAAACTCGGTTTTTTCTAAATTTTGATTTCCTTCAATTTAGCTCGGCTCGTGTGGGCTCGACAAGGTCAAGCAGCTTGGCTCGGGCTCAGGTCAAATAGGCTAAAGGCTCGAGCCAAAAATTTTAGAAAAAAACTTGACATACTCGACTCGAATAGGCTCAACTCGAATAGTATCGGGTCGAAAAGCTCAACATGCTCAACGAGCCAAATTTTTTTTTGCTCGGGTTGCTTGAGCTGGCTTGAATGGTGTCTCAACTTTAGGGAACAGGACAGCAACTAGCAGAGAAGACATGTAAAATTTCTGCACATATGGTTATCGATAAGGGCTTAGATTCTGGAGCAAAGGTGATGGAGTGATCGTATGATCGATCTCTCTTGTGGTAGCCTTGGGGAATGTAGAACACATCCTGAAATTGTTGAATTGGTTCTGCTATTGTGGGTGGCGTGCTGAATCGGGATTAGTGGCATTAGCCACTATCTGGGCTACTATTTTGTGTCATTGTTTGCCTTGCAATTTGCTAAAGAACTCGTCCTGACTAGAATTTATTGTCCGGATTCCTTGATGTCGCTGCATGCTAACTGCCTTTCCCTCCATTATAATTTAATCTCTTCTTTCGATGTTTCCTCGTCTTTGGCCTCTTTTGGTGGAGGAAGAAATAGAAAATGTAGTGTGCAGTTTTTACACACATGACCTGGGAAGTATTTCTCACGCACCACTTGTTGAAAATTATAAACTTGATTTCTTAGAAGAACCTTATAGAAGTTTGAAGAAACTTCTAGAAGGTTAGAGAGACTTGAAGAAGATTAGAGAAACCTATAGAAGATTGAAGAAACTAGTAGAAGCTTCTAGAACCTTATAGAAGTATAGAGAAACTTATGGAATATTATGGAAGATTATAGATCATTCTAGAGATTAAATAATGACCATTAGATTAAAATTAAGGTGGTTTAATCCTAGCCATTGGTTGAGGAAGTGTCACTAATATAAATAGGTGAGATGTATTTGAGTTTAATGTAACCTCCCTAAAAAGTTAAGTAAATAGAGTGGTTTTTTTCTTCTAAACTCTCTAAGCCTCTCCCTACTCCAAAATTATTATTTTTCCCAACAAAGTAGTATCAGAGCTTGAAGATCCTTCCTGAAGAGATGGCAAATGGTGGTATGTTTCCTTTCCAAGTCCCAACTCTCAACAAGAGTTAACTATGAAAATTGGAGCATCAAGATGAAGGCCCTCCTTGTTGTGCAAGACATGTGGGAAATAGTTAAGAAAATCACACTGAGCAAGAGGAAGATGCGAGTCTATCTCAAACTCAAAGGGATAGTTTGAAAGACTCAAGAAACAGAGACACGAAGGCTCTCTATCTCATCTATCAAAGGGTAGATGAAGATGCTTTTGAACAGATTTCAGAAGCAAAGACGGGAAGGAAAGCATGGAAAAAATTTCAAACTCTTACAAGAAGGCGGGCCACGGGGGTAGGGAGAGAGCGAGACATGTATCTGCAAATCTGCCATAAAAAGGCAACACCTGCTGCAATGGGTGGCGGGAACGGGCGAAGATGGCACGAGAGAGGAACTTGGAGAAACAGAAGGGTGCTAAAGGAAGTCAACTCGAAACAAATAAAAAAAAGCTATGACGATCCAGTGCAAGTGTGCATGTAGACATTCATCTGCACAACATCAGAGGTAAAATGCAAGGAACACGCAGAAGCAGGTACCAAAGTAAGCAGAGTACCAAAGTCTGACGTACAAACCTGTTTCCCTCATCTCATCAAATGATGGAAGATGGCGAGGATAGAGAGGGAATTCAAAGGCAAGAAGACTTTGTGAGGTTGCGAACTTTAATTGGAGTAACAAGAAATCAAGTTTAAGGAGAGATGTTGAAAATTATAAACTTGATTTCTTAGAAGAACCTTACAGAAGTTTGGAGAAACTTCTAGAAGGTTAGAGAGACTTAAAGAAGGTTAGAGAAACCTATAGAAGGTTGAAGAAACTAGTAGAAGCTTCCAGAACCTTATAGAAGTATAGAGAAACTTATGGAAGGTTATGAAAGATTATAGATACTTCTAGAGATTAAATAATGGCCATTAGATTAGAATTAAGATGGTTTAATCCTAGCCATTGGTTGAGGAGATGACACTAGTATAAATAGGTATGATGTATTTATGTTTAATGTGACCTCCCCAAAAAGTTGAGTAAATAGAGTGGTCTTTTCTTCTACTCTCTAAGCGTCTCCTTACTCTAAAATTATTATTTTTCCCAACACCACTAACATAACCCGTGAGCCTAGGTTCAATTTAAATCGGCATGAGTTATGTGTTGAAGCACATTATTCGGATTAGAAGGCTCCTTAATGATAGTCATATGGTTTTGGTACACTAGTGCATTGTTTTGGTTCAGCAATTCGGACGCCCAGAGTTGCTGCTTGATCTTGGGACTTTTGGCATGCCAATAATTGCATTTTCTTGAAGTAATGCGATGTCATATGCACGCCCTCCTGATATACGGTAACAACTGTTCCTGGTTTCAGGCAAGTCTAGCATAGTGCTCATTACCTAATATTTGAGCTCGTCGAATCTCTCCTGATATTCCGTAATAGAGCCTCGCTGCTTCAGCTTGCTAAAGACGTCTAACACATCTTCGATCAGGGAGGGAGCAAACCGTCGACATAGCTCCCTCGAGAAAAATTCCCAAGCTTCTCAAGTTGCTTGGGGATAGCTGCTAATAAATTCATAGAACCATAGTTCTGCAGTTTCTCGAAAATATATTTCAGCATAAAAAAATTAGAGAATCATCGGCTACGTGATGTACATAACCATTCCCTTGGATTATCTCTGGCAAATGTTGGAAAATCTATCTTCAGGAAGGAACTTTGTGGTACCATCAGAGTGTACGGACTGCATGGTCGTGGGTTGCATAGAATGTTGGAAAAACGGAAGAAGAAAGAAAAGTAGAAAGAGAAATACTCAGCAATTTTCTTCTACTGCAATATTTATTTTTCCCTACTTCCAAAGCAACAATAATAGCCTATATATATAGGCTGACAACCAACAGAAAATATCAAGAAGCACTTAACCACGCACCCATAAAACCCGGTCAACTAAGACTGACATCTCAACTAAACAACTCACCCATGAAACTCGGTCAACTTAGAATCACATCTCAACATAGAAGAGCCCCACCGCTTTTGAAAATCTTGATGATTCTTGAATCAGGGTTTTCTTCTATTTATACTCATCTGTCATCTGCATCGACAAGTTAGTTAACTCAGATGTCAGCTCTTGCATATTTGTGTCAATCCCGAAATATTCTGGTCAAATGTTCTTTGGTATATCTTCGAGTCTCGTACAAACCCCAGCTAGCGTTTGTTTGATTTCTCTTACTTCACTCTCTAGTTTCTTCAGGTGTTCCTCAGTTGTCTGTGCTCTCGTTTCAGCCATTCCGGGATCGAATGCTCTACTAGCACTTGCCACAAGAGAACCCGTTTCTTAAAGACCTTGGACATCCAAAATGGGTCTATCGTTAAAGGATCTCAACTCAAACACTTCACCACTAATAGAAGATCCTGCAAATTACTAAGATAATATGTATTTCATAACCAGATAGTAACCAACATATAAAAGAGAACCACAAAAAATGGATAAGATAACAGAGGAGAGGAAAGCAAGAGGGGAGAGGGAGAGTGATAGGAGAGAGAGAATGAGGAGATTTTCCGGCCAAAAAACTGTTAGGAATTTTACTCCCAACAAAAACTTCTGGTCTCTTGCGGTTGTCAAAGTTAGCACCCCAATGCGGCGTCGTTTATTTACTCCATTTAGATGTGGGTAAACCCGCCTGACCTATAGTTTTGACCCGAATGGCACATATTGGGTCCCCTTGTGTAGTTTTTTATAGGGGTGGGTACGGGCTGGGGTGGGTTGGTTTTATCTTAAAATAGAATCGGAATCAAAACTCACGGTTTCAGATTTTTAGAACCTGCACCGGAACCACCGGAACCAACGGTTCCGGTTTCGTTCAGCAAGTTTTTATTTTATATTTAAAAAAACCCAAATATAACAAAAAAATATAATTTTTATTATATTTGGGTTGAGTTTTAAGTAATTGGTCGGGTTTATAACCAATTTTAAGATTTGTATCGGATTTTATTAGAGTTTTGGGTCGGGTTTTACTCAATTTTTGAACTTTTTTTTATGCACATTTGGAGTTCCAGTTTCACGGTTTTTTACTCCTAAAAACCAGGACTGGCCCATCAATAACGGTTTTTTAAAAATTAGAACCAAGATCGAATAAAAATCAGCAATTCTGGTTCGGGTCACGGTTCTGGCTGGGTTTTGTCCACCCTTAGTATTTGAGGAGTTGTCTTGTTGGGTCGGGTTTGACAAAACAGGCGGGTTGTTAGTTGGTAACCCTCTCCACCCAACTCAATCAGCCAACCCTGAAAACCCAATTTGTTTAGGATATTTACCTGATTTCTCAGTTCTCTTCTCAACCTGGGAATCTCCCACGCGACGCCTCCCTCAGTCGACCCTTCCCTCACGCCTGATGACCAGCGCCGTGTTGAAAATTATAAACTTGACTTCTTATAAAAGTTTGGAGAAACTTATAGAAGGTTGAAGAAGGTAAGAGAAACTTCTAGAAGGCTAGAGAAACTTGAAGAAGGTTGGAGAAACCTATAGAAGGTTGAAGAAACTAGTAGAAGCTTCTAGAACCTTGTAGAAGAGTAGAGAAACTTATGGAAGATTATGGAAGATTATAGAACCTTCTAGAAACTAAATAATGACCATTAGATTAGAATTAAGGTAGTTTGATCCTAGCCATTGGTTGAGGAGGTGCCACTAGTATAAATAGGTGTGATGTATTTGAGTTTGATAAACCCTTCCCAAAAGTTGAGTAAATAGAGTGATCTTTTCTTCTAAACTCTCTAAGCTTCTCCCTACTCCAAGGTTATTAGTTTTTCCCAACACGCCGAACACTGAAGACCGACGTTGAACCCCGATGCATGGCAACAACAATCATTTCTTGTTTCGCCATCAGGGTTCTACCTTTTCACCCGTTCTTATCTCATAATTCTCTGCAATTGCAACTTTATCTACCTGCATCACCAAACGAAGCCACCTTTCGAAATTATCTGGTATGCTTTCTTCCCTGTCTGGTTCTCTCCCTTTCTCTTTTTAATGCTTTTATTACCAGATTTGATGTTTTGGATCCGAGCTTGTGTCGTTTAGATTGTTCACCTATTCTTCCTTTCATATGCTTTCCTATTTTAGTAACTTTTTCGTGCTTTTTGGTTTCTTATATTTCACGTTTATGTTCTTTTTATCCTAATTTATTCTCTTTTCAAATCTGATGTTGAGATCGGTTGGAACAACAAAAATAAATAAAACTCTTTTTACATTTGAGTTCTTAATCGATTTCATGGGATTTTAGGAATGACAACCAAATCGACGAAAGTTTATATCTTGGGGGTATTCTGACCAAAGTTTCGTTGTTTTTACTTTCGGGTTTCTTTAAAATGCAGATCGGCTTCAATCAACACAACTCCTTCACGTTGTTATGAATGGACAGTTTGTATGCATGGCTTTGGCAGATATACTGAGCTTGTACAGACCGTTGAAGCTATTATTTTTGTAGACCGTTGAGTTTGGTTGAAAATGGAGTCTCCATTTTCGCTTCGTTGCTCGTAACGGCTACTTCCCGCCCTGTTGTGTGGCGTCTTTCGGCGGTTACTTCCCCAAGCTTTGTGGCTGAGCAGTCCATCTTTACCGTTTATTGCCTTCACATGGCACTTACCTTCGTAAATACCTGTACCAACTTGTCTATCTCGAGACAAAACGGATGTTTTGGTACTCGTTTCACGAATAATGACGAACAATTTCTTAAATTTGCCTCTCAATCGCTCGCGGATATCTCAAACGGCCTCACGGGGCAGGAAGAAGAAGATTAGTAATCTTCTTCTTTTTTATTTTTATACAAATATAATAATTATTTTATAATATCATATTGTATAATTATAATATTTAATTGGATAACTATAAAATTCAGCACTCTTATTTCTTTAATTCCCCTCAACTCACTAAACTAATTATGTGCCCACATAATCCACAAAATTAACTTAATTTGTTTCGTCAAAAATTCACAAGTCAAAAATTAAAAGTGCGTTCTAATTTCAATTTTTGATCGAGAATATCAATGTCACGCAGCAAAACATGGCAATTTACTAGTAAAAAATCGAATAACTACCCGTCAACAAACGAGAAAACTTTACACAAAATTTGCAGTGTTTACAATACTATCATCTTAAAAGAATTTCGTCCCGAAAAACACAAACTTATTATCAGTGAAAACCTAGAAAAGGTTGGGATACTTTTGACCCATTTCACGCTACAATTCCCAACTAGCATCGTTTTCGATGTGATTCATCCACAACGCTCGAATCAGGGGAGTCTTTCTCCGACATGATATGCACTTCCGTGCCAATGATCTAAATAGGCTCCTCCTCGTATGCAATATAAAGAGAGGATGTGAGGGATCCGGTATCTTCTTCTTCAGAATAAGTATGGGATAGGTCTTGGGTGATTGTTGATCTTTTATATTCGGGGATAATTTATTGGTTTGGTTTTTCGAGAATATTTGTGGAAATAAAGTTATACGATATTATAAAACTGGGTTTGGTGATAATACAAGCAAATTTGAACCGTGTCTAATTTTAGTAGAAGGGCTTTATAGAACAAATCTACAGGCTGAGAACAGCTGCCGAATCTAACGTGATTATCAGCTCGAACAAAAACAAACCCAATCCAGCTTTTGAAAAAGTTGAATGGGAAGTGAGAAAACCAGAGAAAAAAGTAGCAGAAAATGAACACGCCACGAATTCAGGGCTGCAGATGTTGACGAGGACGCAGACGGTGTCGTAGGAACAGCCCCATAAACTCTTGACCCCTTTGAGTTGGTCGTATTTAAGACCGATGAACTCGTGCTGGAAAATGAAATTTCATTCAGAACCGCACAATCAATCAGAAAACAAAATTCAGAGACGATGAGTTTCACCTGGTCGATGGGTACTGACATGTTGCAGTACCTGAAAATTGACAAAAAATAAAAAAATTCATAAAACAACCCGTGAAAGGCTGGTCAACACTTAGAAACTCGAGCCTCGAAGAAGAAGCGGAAAGAAAAAAAAGTAGACTTTCGAATGGCTGCTGCATCATGGTCTGACCAGCTTTTGACGCCATCATCGGATCACTTTTTACCCCTTAGAAGAACCTACCCAAAACGTCACCTCAAGAACAGAAACCACCCAAGCAAATGATGGAAAATGTGGAATATCGGACAATCATAACCCTGTGCCCCAAAGAAAAAGGAGCGATAATGGCAGCTTACTTGGGTCAGAGCTTGTAATGAGTGCAGCCCCTCCGAAGTTGCAGCTGTTTGGAAGAGGGTTCTTCTGATAGTAGTCGTTGAAGGCAAAAGACGCATGGTGGCGAAGGGTGTTCGGCTCGTAACACTTGGAACCGGCTTGAATCTCCGAGCAATCAGCAATTCCAGGGCCGCAAACGTAGTCTAGAGCAACTTGCAGAGCTATGTGCGATGAACTTTGGCTGGCAATACACCAGCTGGCACCGGACGAAATCGGCCTGATTGCTGTTGTCGGAGTCACTGTCGGGCTCGCAGTCGCTGTTGTTGGAGAAGCTGAGTCAGGGGTCGACGTCGGATTCACGATCGGAGGTGTGGATGATATTGGGTTGGCCGGAATTATGGTCGGAACTGTTGGAAGAGGGGTTGTGATGTCTTTTATTTGGGTTCGAGACGAGAATCGGAGGTATTCTTCTTCATGCTTCAGATCTCTAGAATCTGACAAATGACTCATCGTTAAATCTGCATTTTCTGGAACGACAATCCCAATTTCACCTGAAAATGGATGATATCCACATTCGACAGTAGCTCCAGACCATTGGTGACACGCAAAACCGAGACAAGATAAAAAAAAAAAAGACCAGCAACCATCATTGAATGTTTGAAAAGATTATTCGAGCAGAGCAGGAGGGGAAGAAAAAAAAGTAAAAAGAGAAAAAGAAAAGAGTAAACAAGAATCCAATCCTCACATGGATCACGGGATCAGTCAGAGTTTGCAGAAAAAGTGGCAGAAACCCACATGAAAAGCATGCAAAATCCATTAATTCCATGGCAAAGAAGCAGGCAGAAGCTTATTTCAACAACTAGAACCAGAGTAAGCCATGAAGAACACTCCGTCTAAAAGTCTGAAAATGTGAATCAATAATACTAAAACAAGGAAATAAGGCAGTCACCTGATGTGAGAAAGTGGCTGTCCCGGAGGAAAAGTAGACAGAAAAACACCCATTCATACATTTTCAAGGGCTGGATTCTTCTCCCAGTTGGTGGTAAATCGTCTATCACCTTCACACCAATTCTCCCTCTGTTTCTGTTTCTCACAGAGGAGGCCAGGAGCAGAGAGAGAAAGAGAAACGAGAGAGAGAGAGAGGTGCAGAAATAGAAGGGAAAAGGGGGGGGAGGTGGGGAAGAGGGTTTGAAAAAGAAGAAAAAGAGATAGTGGTTGGACACAAGGGTAGGCATGTGTAGTCCAAAATGGTGATGGTAATGATGATTGGCAATGAGTGTCATTCCCATCTTCTACTTCTCTGTAAATAATTTATAAAGCGGCTCTTCTTAATTGTCACCATTAACTTTGAACTAAAATCAAAGAGTGGAAGTTAAGTAAATTTCCTTTTCCAACATCAATGAGTTTAAATACATACATTCATTTTGTATTTTCTGCCAACATTAAATTTTTCTACCCAAAATGAGTAACTTAGAACATTTGAATGAAACAAAATGAATATATTAATATTTTATTCAAATTGAACACTACAATATATTTGACACTCCAGGGTATATAATAAGAATGAAAAAGGTTAATCTTGCATGAATATTTTATGGAATGATAAATATGTAGTTATCATGTTGTTGTACCTTATTAATTATACACGTTAACTTATCAAACATTTATTGATAGTTTTAGAAAAGATAAGTCTATGATTATTTGCTTATTATACATTTATGATTGTACAAGCTTACATGTCAGACATTAAAAAATAATAATTCATCATTTTTATTGTAAAATGGATATATTAAACCAATCATGTAAAAAGGAAAAAAATAAATAATAAACAAATGATTTTTGTCAAAACGTGCAAAAACCTTTGTTTTCTTTTCCATATATATATGTTATGATATTACGTGATATTATCACTAAAAAAGAAAGTATATTGGAAAGCGAAATGATCAATCCATCCACCAAAGATGATAAACAGTTTAATTCTAGCATACCCATGAGCTGGAAGTTAGGTTTGGGGACTTGTAAGCAAGACACTAACTCCGATGATTTAAATGGAGCATTCTAAAGGATCAAAATTAATCTAATAGATGAGGTGAAGTAGGTTAATGCTAGATTTTTAATCAACTAATAATTTATTTGGTAAAGTGAAAAATATTTAGAATGTTTCATTATTTAACCTGTGATGATTCATTTACCGTGTTCATGCCCATGGCTTGAGTTTGTGGTCACGACGAGACTTTCCATGGGGAAGAAGATAGAAACTCCGCGGTAGTTGTTAAGTTTGAGCAGTGTGAGTACCTTGGGTCAAGGCCCTTGTCTTCAAAATCACAACCAATAATCTTGTACTAGTGACCCACTTGAACGAGGGTTAGAGGACGTGAAACACTTGAGGAAAAGTGCTCGTCGTGTAGTTGCTCAAAAGCGACACCTAAACACGAGAAATATTGAACTAATAACCGATAAATAGCAAAATATTGGACACTAAATTTTAAGTGGAAGTCCTATATGGGAAGAATCATTAACAAAATGAGAAAAATTATCAATCAAAATCAGTATAATGTGTTTTGCATCTCATCTCAAACATATATTTTTACTCAAAGGAGAACCTCAATCAAATATTTAAACTTACAGTTACAATGCGTATCACAATGAATCTTACAGTTTCAATAGTCCTAATATTCACATATTTCAAAAATCCATAACGTTTTTCTCAAATATCAAAATAATATGATCCAAATATAGATGTGTATTTAAACTTTGAAGGTAAACATAAATCTACTAGTCATTGTTTAAGCCTTTGTGCTTAGAGATTTTTAAAACTTTCAAGTTTTATAGGTTTGTCCGAAACCCTTCTAATTCAAAGATTTCAAACAGCCATAAATTTTTCTTTGATGTCAAAATAATACGATCCAAGCATCAATTTAAAACCCTATTTTTGAGACTTCATTTTCACAATCTTAACATGAAAAGAAAATTTATTTGATGATGGCAAGTAAAATACAATGTTTCTATCTCAAGGTAAATTTCTTTGTAACTCTCGATTATCAACGAACATGAAGTTTTAATCGTTAAAGGAATGCACTTTTGCCCTTGAAATAGGAAGAGAGTGACTTAGGGAGCGTGGGAGAAGAGAGGGAAGTCAATCTTGTGGTTTTCACTCTTCTAGAAAGTTTTTTCCTATTGCAAATTATTTCAAGGTTGACCTGCATGCCTCAAAAGTTGACCACATTTGGAATAACTTCAAAATTCTATCACATTTTCGACGTTAGACACTCCAATTTATTTATCTAACCATCAAACTCATCATTTAATTGACAATGATTAAATGGACCCAACGCCGAATATTTTGGGTGCTGTTCCAACCGCATCATGACACGTAAGTACTAAGAAATTTGTATCATTAACGACGAAATCATTAAAAGACTTTGACGGGTATTACAACTTTAGTCATTCCCAATTTTTATTGGCATCTATTGTATTATTTTGAATTAAATTCAACATCTAAGGCAATAAATTGAACTTAAATCTTAAATCTTACATCTAGACTTGATGTGCCACGAGATTGGATTGCACGTTATTGTATGGGACAGTTTGGTAAGAATCGGGTTGTAACAACAAAGATAATTTCTTTTATTATAGGAGTTTGAGGCTAAAATTTTGATGTGATCGTTATTAATGAAAGAAAAATTTCCCTTAACGATTATTATGTAACTCGAAACGCAAATAAAAAGGTGTAGATAAAACAAAGGATCATCGAGTGAAGAGATAATAAAAAAAATTTAAGGGTGTTGTTCGTTTCAAACATAAACTTTAAAGGTAGCTTTTTACGTAGAATGATTGGGAGACCAAAATTTTAGGAGAATATGTATGTATAAGTGATTAATTTGATCTCAAAATTTGGTGACGAATGAATGTGCGAATTAGAAATTCTAGTCCATACACAAAGAGTCGATAAAACTATTTTAGCAAAAACTATTTTAGAGTGAAAAATGGGATGATGAGTATGAACAATAGAAATGATGATAAAATAGGAGACAAGCCACAAGCTTACTCTTGATCCCTTCTTTCAATAAGTGGGGAATATTGTAGAAAGATTAACACTCCTTCACGACGCAACAACCAAAGAAGAACTCAGACACACTTATTGAATAATGTAGGGGTGCTTGGAGGAATTGAACAATCAATTGAAAGCAAGAACTTATCTTTTCTTCAATAAAGGTTAAACGATCCCTTACAAAGGACGGTATATATGCCATTCAATTACAGTCCTAACTACCATCTTGAATAAATTAAAACACAGATGAAAAGGAAAAACCTTTTTTTAACGAACCAAGAAATGGAGGTTGATTAATATCTCTATGTTTAGGTTCTTCACCTATTGAATATCCCATATGTTTTTATTATTTTTTACGATGAATTTAATTAATAATATTTTTATCAGAAGTACTCTATAATAAGGGTAATCATTATTTCTAACTTCTTGTTTGAGCATTTTAAGTTTTACTAAAAACGGAGTTCGTTTGAGCTATTTTGACAAAAAAAAACAAGTACTGAATAGCAGTCTAGGTCGACCGAAAATAAAATTAGGTCAAACAAACTGTCTAGGACTCAAATGATAAAAATGTCAAGCTACTGCGAAAATTGACCAAAAAATTTTGGTCTCGATTGAAACACACAAGAATGCCAAATTCATAAATATAAGAAAGAGAGTTCATTTGAGGGAATTTTTGACGGGAGAAAAACCAAGTAGAAGCACTGTCAAATTTTATACTCGGACACGATATATTTTCACTTGAGATTTCTATATAAAGTATGAGTGAGCGATTATTATAGTACTGTAATCCAGTTGTGTCAACAATTTTATTTGAACAAAAATTATTTTTATCTTGAGATTTCTATATAAAGTATGAACGAGCGATTATTATAGTACTGTAATCCAATTGTGTCAACAATTTTATTTGAGCAAAAATTGAGAAAATGTGAGTTCCTTGTAAAAGAAAAGTCAATAAATCCGTTGTAGCCATTGGGCCAAATTAGTCCTTAGTACCTTGTTCTGTGAGCTTGAATCACCCTACTTCTTCTTGGGTTAAACGGTCACTTGAGTGTTTACTTGACTGTTTTGTGCAGCACTTTCTCCACCTTTTCTGATCATGATGAAAAACGAATCTCACCAAGTGAAAAGGCAGAAAAAATGGGTATGCCAAATGATGTGCCACCAAATCAAGTGGACACGATTGTTGAATCGATCAATGACTGTTGGCAGTGAACAATCATAACTGTTGAACATATCGGCATTGGGGGCCGATTGATCGTGCATGCGGTCGATGCATTACTGAGGGATGCATCGCTTGGTGTTCGGTCGTGTTGATCGGCCTCGGGCGGTTGAACACGTGGAGCACGGGCAGCGTCGGTTAGGCATGAATGGCCGTATGCAAGAACGATGGCGACATGGAGGACTGCCTATCTGGGCAGTTATGTGCGAACTGGCACGAGCGGCTACTAGCGTGTCCTGGAGGCTGCATCGCCAACATACGTGAACATGCGTGCCGGGCGCGAGCTGGAAAACACATAGGACCGATGTGACCGTGTGCACAGATGCAGCTGAACAGTCGCGATGAACATCCACAAAGGTCGATAGTTACACGTGTAGGGGTGCGGTGTTAAGTCTTGAAAAGACTTAATTATGTCCATCAAAGTTATGAAAATTGTTAGACTTTAAGTAATGAATTGGAGGATTTTATGCTGGAAGCTGTATTTGGTGCTGCAGCTCACGCTACAACACAGAATCAGCGGGCAGCAAGAAAATTATGTTAATTTTGGTAATTCCGAGATTATTTTGATCTGCCCGATTGGTTACTTATTTTGCAGGGTTTATGCTGGATAAAGATGGAAAGCAATGAGGAGAAAAGAGATAAGATTGAAGATATTTAATTGGCGAAATTGGCGGATTGGAGAGAGAAGAAAATCTCCACAAATAAAGGGATTCTGAAATTAGTTAAAATCTCCACAAATCAAGGGATTCTGAATTCAGTTTTGGAAAGAGAAGATAGTTGCCACAATGTTAAAGAGAGGAGCACGATTCAGATCAAAGGGAGACAGAGAGGGAGATAGACGAACGAAGAAGAAACGCAGCCACGCCAAATCGAAGTGGATAACCGGAGCCGATTCAAGAACTTACGGGACGCCACCGGGGTTTTGAAGAAAGCGACGGTGAATCCGTTTATTTTTTATTAGGCTCTGCAATTATGATTCACAAACAATTATCTTGTATTCTTTTTAATTTCAGCATGAACTAAATTTATCTTGG
Source organism: Begonia fuchsioides (assembly GCA_003255005.1). Classification (NCBI taxonomy): domain Eukaryota; kingdom Viridiplantae; phylum Streptophyta; class Magnoliopsida; order Cucurbitales; family Begoniaceae; genus Begonia; species Begonia fuchsioides. Next base: position 28,779 of record QAOC01028882.1, on the reverse strand, counting down.
TTAGATTTTGGAAGTATCTTGTTTTATGAACTCTCGGTTTGTATTTATTTCGTAATTTGAATAATTCAACTAGGTTTTCATTCCTATCGTGTATAAGCTGGACGCCACAGTTATAACGTACTTAATGATTTCTAACACGCCATTAGAAAATCATCTAGAAAGTAGTTGAATTTCTTGAGTTGTTAAATTAGTGTTTTTGCAATTTAACTAAACGTCTTTAATTTATTAAAACGTTAGCTCAAGAGGAAACTAATAAGATTGGTTCTGAAGGTCTTTAAATCTCGATGTCCTTGCCATAAGATTGGAAGGAATTGAGAAAAAAAGTCAATCGGTAGGCGACGCCAGCCACCGATTTCATAGATATCTTTTCCGTCAAACGTGCTGTAGTCTATGTTGTAGCACAGACATACAGCCGAGAGTGATTAAACAGGAGAAACCGAAATCTAACATTCTTTATTGCTGAAATCTCGTTCGTTTATCAGATCTGCCTGTTTCTTTTAATTTGTTTATATTTTCCTTTTATTTTACTTTTAACAAAAAATCATCAAAACTATCTTTATCAATTTTATATAACTATTTTACATCGCATATTCGGAAAATATTAGATTTCATTATCCTTGTGGGATCGATAATCTTTTATATTACTTGACTGTGCACTTGCGGTTTTTAACGACACATTCGCACCCAACATGCGGTTACACAAATAGCTGTGTGGAAAGCATGGTGCGTGGACGGTTAGGCTCGAACGGTAACAACGACAAGGTGGGTACGGTGAACGTTGCCAGCGACACACAATTCTGGCGCTGAACAAAAGGATACATCCAGGGTGGCCCGATAGTCACAAGATGCACGTTTTGGCTACGCGGTAAGCGGCGTGGCATGATGATGCATGATCGGCTGGTTGACCTTTAGGTTGTTGAATGCGGCATGCGTTGGCGGCTCATGGTGGTTGGCCATGGAGCGATCCTCGTGCGCGCGATTGACACAGCATGATCTGATGGCTGCCTGCTCGGCATCTAGGATTCTGCTGGGCATGGTTTGGCGGACATGAGTGTGACTCGGCAAGCGGGACGTGGACAATTGCTTGTGCACGATATGCGCACTACGCGATGTGAATCCTCAATCTCTTAGAACATGGGCGGCATACTTGCTTGACATTGCTCAAGATGGTTCCTTAGATGTTCATGCTTTGTCTAATGACAAAGTTTGAGTTACCTTCCATTAATTTGGCATGGTTGGAACTTGGGAGATGATGGATGCTCATATTGACCACGCACACAGCAAAACGTGGGCAGTAGAATGGTTGCAGTTTCTAGATGCTTCCAGTGGGATAATGGTTGATGAAAAATGATCGCCACACTCGATTTCCATCAGGGGAAAACAATGTGTCTCCATACCTTGATGCCAAGAAGGGGTTGTAGGATCGGCAGTCAAGAACTCTGAATACTCTCATCACAGAGCCTTCTGTTCTTCCTCCATGACGCATTGTCAGGATGAAGGTTCTCTTAAGAACCAAGAGGTGATGAGATTTGGAAGAAGTTTACACTCTTTTTTTCTAAATTCAATCTACTAATTATGGAGTAGAACCTCCTATTTATACACATGGTTCACGTTGACGAGTCACGCTTACAACAAAGGCTCGATCCACCAATAGACAATTAAACACTTACACAAACTAAGTTTAAGACAATACATATACTATTTAACTAACACTTTGTGTGCGCGAATATCCATCTCAACACTTGAAATCCACCTAATAACATGAACCGCCTTCGCAGTCTTCTTGGGTAGCTTCTCGATCATGGTGATCGTTTGTGAACGAGTGAGTGCACGCATAGGTGCATCACCTGGGCACGACGAGGGTTAGTCGGCCCGAAGGAAGACGAGACCCTTTTTCTGGGATTTGAATTTCTGAAGTGGGCCGAACGTCAACCAGAACCTTAATTCATTACTATTTTAGCTGACCAACAATTTTTAGTTAAATTTAAGTGGAGATTGCGTTGGGCCAAAATTTTATGAAAAAAAAATAAAAAAAAATTATATTTTGAATTTCTAACTCATGATTCATGGTTTTATTTATAAATATTTATTAAATTATAAATAATCATAAACTCATTTCTTTTCAAATATTCATCCCTCATCAATCATCATTTCATATAAATGTAAACATTATCATTCATCCATTCTCATTTCATTTCAAAATATTTATCACTCACCAATCATTATTATATTCAATCCATTCAACTTGAGGACTATTCAATTGAAATGTTCATCATCCACAAAATCCATAACAATTCCTACAATCTAAAATTTCCAAAAATAACTATTCAAAATATCCAACAATATCAATTTCATAAGATAGCATGATATTTAAAAGTATCCTAGATATCCAAAAATATCCAATAGGCAACCACACGGTTCATTTTTTATACGTGATGCCAAAAACATACCATATCTTAAAAACCAATCCAAAATATTCAACTGAAATTATACTGAGTGTCCATAAACCAACCAAACATTGTATAAAATATTCGCCAATGGTTAAATAAATAACATTATCACATAAAATACCTTCACATTGACCTTTGAAAAATTGGGGCAATTCTTCAATAGCTATATTAGTTCGAGCAATATTATTGCTAGCATCACTTTCTACATATAAATAGATACTAGAATTAATAAAAATTAAAAACATATTCAAAATCGAATAATTGACATGACAAACAAAAAAACACATACAAAAGTATAAAACCTTTTTCAATAATTTGATAAACTTCTATAGGTTTGGACTTAGTGGGAGGTTTCGATATGTCCACCACAACTAAATGTTTGATAATGTTCTTCAATATTAAGAGCAAATAATATCTTCTTCGGTCGTTGGTAAGAGAAATGTCCAGGATGCATCTAAGATATGTACACCACAACTAAATGGTGATTCTGAGGCGACAATAGAGATAGGAATCATCAAAACATCTCTAGTTATTTGGCTTAATATTGGGTGCTTATGTTCATATGCCTTCTACCAATCTAATACATCTAAATTCTCAAAGAATCTTTTATCTCATCACTTAGATACTCATCAATTTCAAATATGTTAACTAATGTACCATAGTTCAACGAATTGTCATTAAACGTAGAAAATACAAAGGGAGATACCATTGGGGGTTTTTCAACAACCGTACAACTTTGTGCTTCATCACCTTTATACACACCATATAATCTTTCATTTAAAGTCTCTACATCTTGCAGGTATTTGGCTGATCAATCACTCCCACACAAAATGATAAGACAATGCTTAAACATTTTCTATTTCGAGTAGAACAGCTACGTCAAAGAGAATTGATTTTGTCAAAACTACCTCAATACTTATTGTTGGCTTTAAAAGTGTTTTTAAAGTAATCAATTATTTTTTATGCTAACTATGTAAGATGAGCGTGAAAGATAAAATAAACTACTTTACAATACTTAAATTAGACTTAACCATTCATGAGAAATACTCTCTTTGAAGGGTACAATTAAAGTCTAACAATTTGTTTAAGTGCTGCAGAAATTTCAAATATATATGCAGTTTGTGTCGACTCATAGGTCCTTGTGTCGACCCTTGTAAAATCTAGAAGCTTAGCCTTTCATAATTTGTATCGACCCTTAGTGTTTTGTATCGACCCCTGTTCAAAATAGAGGCTGAGTCTTTCCAATTGTGTCGACCCACAAAGGCAGTACAACGTGCAAATGTGTCGACCCATCCAAACTGATTGTGTCGATCCTAGAAAAGACATTGTGTCGACCTTACCAAAATTTGTGTGTCGACCCTGCCTGCATTTTACATGTTGACTCTAACGTTCAAAATAAGTCTCGACCCAACCCATTTGTGTCGACCCCATCCTACTTGTGTCGACTCTAGCTTTTCCAGAGACGAATCCTTTAGATTTGTGTCGACCCCAACCAACATCTGTGTCGACCCCAGATTTTCTAAGAGAATGATTCTTCAAGGTTATGTCGACCGCACAAAAGGTTGTGTCGACCCTAAAGATTCAAGAGAAGAATTTGTGTCGACCCCAACAGCAAATGTGTCGACCCAATTCAGCAGATCAGCACCAACGGTCAGAAAAATCTCAACGGCTATATTTTTTATGTCTCTACCGGCTAGTGTTTGTGTCGACCCCAACAGGAAATGTGTCGACCCAACTGGGCAGATCAACAACAATCTATAAATAGATGAAGCGATCTCATTTTGAGTAGACGATTTTTTACGAGAGAAAACTACGCCGAAGTGCTGCCAAATTTATTCTCGAACTTTTTACGCTCTCAAATCCTACTACTAAACTTGTATATCTTTCTTGAGATTGAGTGAGTCGGTTTTTATAACCGTACAAATTGTAATTGTTCTACTTGAACTATCCTTGTAAAAGGGGTGACGCTCCATCAAGAAAAGAGTCAAAAGATTTGGTTGACACCCGTAAGTCAACGAAGTGAAGCTCAAGGTTTGAGCGGGAAAGATCTTCAAGGAGGTACCTTGAAGCGCGGACGTAGGCAAGGTTGGCCGAACCGCGTTACCAAACCGGTGTCACTCTCTTTCTCTAAACTCTTATTTATTTGTTTAAGAATTCTGCACTAGAGTTTGGAAATAACTAAACAATTCGCACAAATTTGACTTAGCAATTAAAAAGTTTAGTTAACCTAATTCACCCCCTCACTTAGGTTAATCTCGATCCTACACTTATCACGTTTATTTAGCATCCAAACTATCATTTTACTCAGAAGCTTATTATCTCCATTAGCATAATTTTTCATGGTAATTTTCACCCCATACACTTAGATAACATATATATTTACCGTAATATGAAATTATGTTGAAACCTTGAAAGTAGATGCATAACGTCCTGTAGGGTACTGTTTCTTAAACATTGATTTTCATAAAAAGATAGTAAAAATTTTGTTCTCGATCATGCGTTTGTAAAATGTAGCAGCAAATATACTTTGACACACATTTATAATTAAAATGTCTTTTGGAGGAATACATGATTTGCATGATTGTTCTAAAATACATTACGATAAAAATCTTCTCGTTTGTTGCTTGGACAACATCGTTCTAATATCCACGTAGTCACAGTCATAAGAGCATTTCCTTAAGTGAATGTTAGCATCACCTACACTACAAAGTTCATCTATGAGCCTAGTGCTCAGTAAGTAAAGCATAAAATGCAAGAATGCTAACAATACATAATATAAAATTGTAAAACATTTTCTTTTCTTTTTATTCATGGTCTTTGTTTCCTTTAATTACCATACTTTCTTATCATTGAGGATTCTTGGCAAGGAACGAGAGACTACAAACTTGAATCAACCCAAGAGGATAGCAAACCCCGATTTCAAGAGTTGAGAGACCACAAACTTGAGTCCACCTAACAAGATAACCAACTCAAACCTCTTCCCAATGACATTTACATAAGTTTCTTTTTTTCTTTTATCTTTTTCTTTCGTTGGTTATTCGAGTTTAACCCGAAACAATCATTTTCATATTTTGTTTTATATAAAATCTCATGCAAGTAAATAGTTCGTAACTTTCTTAAAACAATGATGTATGAGATGCTCATAAACATGCATATTTGGATGTACCAACTAGATCATTATCATGCGTAACATAAACATAAAATTCATCAAATCATAAAAAAGATAATCAATCTCATTTTGTAAGCTCCATTAATTTAACTACTTTACAATTGCTAAGGACATATACTTCTTCCATTTTAACATAAAAAAAAACTCTTGTGATATTAACATAGTTGCAACATATTATTTAAAAATATGTCATTCATAAATCAATCAGACTTAACACTTCAAAGCAGATCCTCGATCAAAATACCATCATTCAACATATTTTATGTCATCGTTAAAAAAATTATGTCATAAGAAAAAAACATAACCTAATGCTTCATAGTGTAGGACCGAGGAGGCAAAACACAAACATAACATTACTTACCTTAAGTCTTTAGCAATTAGGCAACACATAATCAATTTCTTTTAATCACTTCATAAGCTATAAATAAAACAACTATAAATCATAACTCGAAATATTGTTTGCGATTTTCTAAAAATTTCAAAGTATCATCACTTATTATATACAACTCCAAATGCTTTCCTTCCAAAGCTCAAATATCTCCCAAGGTGTCTATTTTAATGTGGTAAAAGAACTTGGCCAATGGATTAATCTAACTTAAGTTTTTAGCACAAAATTCGAGACTAGAGAGATTTGACAGTTTTCAACCACTTTGGTATAACACGAACAATATGCACCAGTTTATTTTATCTTTCTTATATATCTACACCTAAGTCATTATGACATGATTATATATTATTTTACCAGAACCATCCACAAATAACCTGTTCACTCAATAACTAATTATCATATCATTAATAAATCCTCTAAAAACCATAATTATTCTTTAACTATCCTATCCTAAATCATGATTATTCTAAATATTACCTCATGATTCTTAGCATATTATATTCCTCTCGATGAGATGAACACTTCTTCTCAAGAACTTGGAGGCCAAATCTCTCTTATTCACCTTCACTTTTCACTTTCTCTCTCTGAAAGTCTTTCTCCATTTTTTGCTCCTTTTCTTTTTTCTCTCTCTAGAGCTACTAAAACGATTGATCATCGGCGTTTTCTCTTCTTTTTAGGTAGATTTTAAGATGAATTTATCTTTTAGTCCAACTTATCTTATTATGTTTACTATTTTGTCATTCTTTATCCATTTAATTGCTAAAATACTTTGATTATTGTTTTGAAAACATACTTAGCTTAACTAATTAATCTAGTACTAAGTTAATTCTTAATATTTACTTAATTAATCATGATTAAAAAACTTAATTGTCCTTCAATCACTCACTAACTATACTTTAATCAAAATTAGTCATTAATTAGGGACACGTGACACTTTCTTATTACTTCTCTACTTTGAATTATATAATCATATTTATATCTAATAATATTCTTTGATTAAGGTTTATGTAAATAATATCATTGATTAAAGAGGAAACATAAGGTAGAGGTAACATATCTTTAAAGTAAGAAATGTAATTTTACTTACTATCATGTTTACGTTAATTGTCTAACTCTAATTTTTTATCTTTTCTCATTCAATTAAATATCTTAACTTATCGTAAAAGTAGGTAATTTTTTTTGGGTATTACAAGACGTGCCATTCTTGCGCATGTGAAAAGCATAAAACTAACAAAATTGCATTGTGCTTTATGATCTTCCGGGTCACCTCTTTCAACCAAGGAAAAATATTACCAAGCCCCGATTCATGTGACCTTTTCTTTGAATTACAACTGGCGACCTGACTTTTTTCACTTGTTATTCTGAAAATTCAACAAGAAGTATTTTTATCCATAAATTTACAGTTTATCATTAAAAAAACAGCGTTAACTATTAAACAAGAAACAGATTGAACAATTAAACAAAAACAACTTAAACAGTTAAACAAAATGCAGATTAAGCGATAAATAAACCCTATGATCAACAGTGTAAAGAAAATAAACAGAATAACTGAAATAAAAAAACAAAAAATAAAAAACTTGAATCACAGTTCACAGAGAAATGGTCGGTTGGTCTCAAATTTCCGGGGTTGGCCTCCAACAATAGTTGGGAGGTGAACCTAAATACATTTTAGGAATGCACCTATAATCCAGATTTCAAAGACGACCATCTCCTTTGATTTCATCTCCTAACAAATCTTTCAGTTTCAATTTTGTTCCTCATTTTACTTTTTTATTTCAGATATACATGGACTTGGTGTGAGGAGGTCGTCCAATACAAGATGATGGCACTGCAGTGCAGATTTCAACCGACGACAATCGCTTTAGAGTCATGCCCTACAATAAATCACACGCACATCAGTTCTTAGGTTGTTTCAAGCTATTACTGGAGTCAGGTTGACACCAATAGGCCTCACTCGAAACAGTCTTGCCCAATATCTACTCGAAATCAATATCTCATACATCACAAAGACTGTTACGTTGCATTTTAAAAATACATGCATAGAAGCTCATTTTTTTATGTTATTTGAAAAATCATGGTACCTGAAGTGTCTATCACATGAATATCTGTATGTACTAAGCAAGTTCAGTATCTTTGCATAAAAATAAACACATGTTACATATTAAAAGCAAACATCCAATCTATCAATAGACTCGATTAAAATAGCTTAGTATAGACCCTATCGATCAGTTCATTATCGTTACACATGTCATAAACCAAAAAATTCTTAGCACCCTATGTTGTAGGTCAATTAATAGAAAAACACATCCAATGTCGCTTACCAAATGATTAAATCCTAGCACTTTATGATATAAACTTCAAAGAGACAAAACACAAGCATAGTTACCTTGTTGAAATATTTCAATTGGGTGACAAAGCCATATCATAAAAGTTTTGTTAAAATTCTCAATAAAATCTTATTTTTGACATACAGATTTTCTGTTTCCAAAATCATAGTTAAAATTCTGTTTCCATAAAGATTCAATGTTAACATAAACAAATTGATAACTTGGACCGATGATTCAAAAAAAGTTACCTTTAAAGATATTATAGCATAAACAAAAATCTAGGGCCGATGATTCATTCTACACTTTCTCTAATTTCTTTATTTACTTCTTGCGTGAGAAAACTCTCACGAAAAAACTCTTATTTTGTATATGGTGGTAGAGAAAAATGATTTAGGAGGTCGTGAGAGGGGAAGCAGCTATAATAGGATTACTTTTGTTTAAAATCAGGGTTTAAATAAACGATTCATTCATGGGTCAAGGTTCGGCCCAAGTACGACCTTAATACATGTTGATAACTTGGACATTCTATAACTTTGACAGTGCATGCATAAACTCTATTACAACTTTGAAGAAAACTAACTTCACTAAATATCGTTAAGTTTTTCATTATTAAAGATTTCTAAAATTTTATTGGATGACTTAAGATTATTATAAAGTCATTCGCTTTTAATTATTTTCTACAATTGTCGTTTTATCCTAATAGTGAGGTGAAGAGGTGTTTTAAAACGTCACACTAACTAGTCTAATACATTCTTCAATCTTTTTGCCATACATTATATATTATAAATTTATATATTTATTTTAATACTCATAATTTATTCTATTTAAATATGAAATTCTTAAATTTTAAGATAAAGTCATTATTATAAATTTACGGTTATTGCAAGACACTTCTTAGGCAAAATCTTTTCTATGCATATATCTTATCTACTAAATAATCCCTCCCTTAATTATCTTCTATTAACTACTTCTAAGTTTACTAACTCTCGTAAACTTATACTAGCTACTAATCACCAATTACAATATAGTCTCTATCAATATCTTATTTCATAACCTTGTATTTGGATTCGAGGGTCTAAAACTGAAGCTTCTATCCTCTTTTGTTTACAGGAACTGTTAGGAAAAGAGAATCGAGAGAGGCGCCCACTTGAAAGACGTCCGAGAAGACTCAGATGCCATGATTGAATGTAAAGGAAAAAGGGCAACGCCCACTCCCATCCAAGTTGTAGTATTAAAAGTCTCAATCATAAAACCATCTTTATCAGTCTGCAGTTGTCGACAACGCCAGCTTGATAATGCATCCAATCCCGTGAAACTGGTTTGATACCATCCAGGGCCTAAGCATACATCCATGAGCTTTCATTCATTATTGGCTAACAATTTGAACTCATAGAATATCAGTTCAGGGCATAGTAAGGGGCAAAAATGAAAGAAAAACTGAAAAAAAACTACCCATTTGGATCTTTTTTGGGTGCAAATATGCATTCAGTGATAATATATACATATTATGAGAGAAAGAGAGAATTTTGTGTATGGAAATGCAAAGTCAAGGGCTTTCTCTTTCTCGCGACAACATCATTAATTATTCGCTTGCTGGAATCAAAAAGGTGTGTTTGAAAAAGGGTGGGGAGGGAATGGTCCACGTAGGGAAGTGTTGACCTTTTGTGAGGTTGCCGGATGCCGAGCCCTATTAGAAAGCAGCTGGTTCAGGCCAGTCGGCTCGTTCAATTAACCAATTTTGCCCCTTATTTTCGCAATATAATACAACAATTTCTTTGTTGAGGGAGCAGGTTTAGGAGAATATTGATGGGTTTTGTAGAAGAATTGAGCCTTCACAGGACCTTTATTTTTCTTCCCGTTATGAGAGCTTGCAACTTTAGACCAGTCAAGTGTTTTAAACAACTCTTTTCTCCAATAGTTAATATTAGAGCGATTTTTCTTGATGGACCAATGAAGAAAGTTTTAATTGAAAGAGATAGAACTGAGCATCAATTAACTATTCTATACTCCCGACATGAAGCGAATGAGAAAAGAAATAAATTGGTCATGAAAGTAGGAAGGTGTACGTTTCATGAAAAAGATATGTCAAAGCCGGAAGCTACAAGCATATTCTTTTTCTCTCAAATCATGTTCTCAACGAATATTGAATGAGATAAGTTTGACAAAAAGCAACTTGTTTCCAAATGCATTGTCTTGTGATATAAAAAAAATCAAATTATGCAGACCGAAAAATAAAATACTAATAACAAAATAGAAACTCCATAGAGACGAAAAATACTCCAATTCTTTGGTGGTCTTAACTATGAGCACTCTAGTTTTCTGCTTTTGAAATAAGCAAAAGTCATTCAAGACTAGTTTGTTAATCTTGTTTTGTATGAGCATGCAAGTATATAAAAGTTTAGAGCATGTTTTAAGTTGGTTCTATGAAAATAATGTAAACAAGGCAGAGTTGTAATGAAATTAATAACAATTCTCAACAGATTTTGATTGATCTGATTGGTGTAAGAGAAAGAGGAAGTCGAATATGAAGGAGAGAAATGACGATGCAAACCACTACTCAAATTAAGTTTGGGGTTTCACTTATGCCTACGATAGCACAGATCATCGTTGAACAGTGTACTAATTTTGGAATATAAGCTAGTTGTTTTATCATGCAAAAGTCCTAATGTCAAGCTCATAATTTATCAAGTTTAAAGGAAGACATTCTATTCTTTGGCATCGCCACTTTTGGGACCAATTTGTTACTTCTAGCTCATAATATTTTTTCTCACAATCAAATATTTCTCTTCATATGCAGCACATAATAAACATTTGAAATAAATTAGTGTTCTCCATTTTTTAGACGAATATTAGTTTTGCATTTTCCTTGTACTGTCACCTTGCATCCATCTTCATAGTTAGCATTACTTCCTACTAATTCCTTAAGCTCCACAAACATGTTTTTTGCTGGACCTGTATTCTTGCACTATTGTCCAAGTAACATATGATCTTGACCTGTTTTATTCTTATCATTGGCAAATAGCATGGTGTCATCTTATTAAATTCTTTCTTTGACGATGTTACCCTTCTCGTCAAGCTCACAATCATAGCACTTGATGTGATATTTGGATACCTTGAGTTACCACTCTCACGATGAAAACAATGATGCATTTTTGGTACCAAAACTGAAGCTCTCTTCTTAATGTTTCTGCTCTTTTAGTCGAAAAATATTCGAGACAGAACGGAGAACAACCCAGTCTAATATGACATGGGCAATCCAACTGTTTTTACTTGAATCGAAATTTATATAGCAAAATACTTAATTGCAAATGACGAGTTTAGCCTAAGTCACTAGGATCTACTACGACATTCGTATAGCATAATTAATTGTTTCCACATTTCACTAAAGTTTCTAGTATAATCCTCACAATAATAATAGAGCACCGATATATGTTTCATGAGATAAATAAATACGAGCAAAATAATCCTTTAAATCTTACAACACATGCTAATAAGAACATTGCATGAAGTTGTTATTCTTGAAGTAAATGTCGATTTGGGTATTTCATGCTTGATGCGCTTGCTTTGACTGATAGAACGTCTTCTTCAAATTTAACATTTTCCTCTCGATTCAAGGTTCCATGTAACCTAGTGTTACTGTGCATAGACTTTCTATTCTAAGATTCCATTTAAAAATCCTAATTTTACATCCAGTTATTCGATTGGTCCCCTGAGATGTGCAGTTTGAGACAAAAAAAATCGAATGGTCTCCATGCTTACAACCGAAGCAAAAACTTCATCATACATAATTTCCGCCTTTCCCTTGTAACTTTTTGCAACTATGCACGCCTTGTACCTTTCAATATTTTCTTGGGCATTTATCTTCCTTTTTGTACACTCAGTTTACATCTATGAGTTTATGTTCTTTTGGCAACTCTGCTAAATCTCAAGTTTCATATTTCTCGATTGATTGTATCTCTTCATCCATTGTGGCTTCCTACTTCTAGTCTGCTTCTTCAAAATCAACATTCTCTGAGTCTACTAATAAGCAGACTTGATGCACTGCATCGGTTGATTCGTATAGATCTTGTCGGCTTTGCATCTTAGGTTTTCTTGGCTCTTCCTCTTCTTCATGTTCTTTAGAAGTCATTTGATTGACAATTTTGCAGCACGCAATGACTCTCCTTGTGTGCCTCCTTTTGATTCTTCCGTTATCATATACTTTCTTCCTTCACCTGTACGTCTCGGCTCACAATCATCTTTTAGTCCATTGAATCAAATAATTTAAAAGCCTTTATGTTCTTAGCATAACCAATTAACAAAATATTTCTTACTTTTATCATCGAGTTTGTTCTTCTTTGGTTTGGTACATGCGCGTAGGCTACACAACAAAGCACTTTAAAGTATAATATGGTTGGTTTACGACTGTTCCAAACTTTTGTGGTGTTCGCACATACACAACGCATTACACTGCCTCCACCCAAATTCCTATGTAATGTTTTTGTCTTTCAACATTAATCAAACCATATCAAAGATCATACGATTTTTTCTTTTGGTGATGTTTTTTTTGTTGAGGTGAATATAATGTTGTCAATAACTGTTGGATACCATGTTCCTCATAATATTTTGTTAAGACAATGGACATACATTCTTTGCATCTATCTGACGTGAAGCCTTTATGTAAAGATTAGTTGTCTTTTCCACTGTTCCCTTAAATTTTTTGAACGCCTCAAGTTTCTTTAGATTTTTCCTTCACAAAATAAACTCAATTTTTTTCTTGTATAGTCATCAATAAAAGTAAGAAAATATCACTTCTCACTAACAGAATTTGGATTGATTGGGAAATGTCAGTTGGTACCAACTCGAAAGGTCTTCTTGTATGATACTTTGCCTTTCTTTTGAAAATGTACTCTTGCTTGTTTGCTAAGTACACAATCTTCACAAAACTTCTTCTCGAAATTGATGTTTAGTAGCACATGGACAGTTTATTTCATTGCTAACTTTTTTAGCCCACTGTGATGTAAATGTTCATACCGTAAATGTCATAAGCTTGTTTTGTCTTTCATGTTGACTTGCAACATCATTCTTGTATATTTTAAGTTGATTTTGAACATCTAATTTTTCTTCATCTCCAAATGCAATATCTGGTCTTTTATAAAAATCAAACATCTTTTCTCCATAACACATTATTTTTCAAGTCTCGAACATAACAAATATCCTCCATAACACATTTTTTTATCTTTTTGGGAAAAATATATTTTTTATTACCTTTGACTTAAACATTTGATGCATCTCCAAAAGACATATGTCTTTCTTTTATCTCTTAGATATCAACAAAGAGATATCTGTGTCTATACATATGATTACTAGCACATGTGTCAAGTTACTCACCATATCACTATTCGGAATGGTGTCTTTATGAGTCACCATGAGATTATCATTACCTTTGTTCTCATCTTCTATTACTATATTTACATTTTCTACTACTTTCTTCTCAGAATAGCAATCTTTTGAGTAGAATTTATATTTTCTATAATTGTAACAGTCAACATTTAGATGATTTAACTACTTCTTCCACGATAGCAGCCTCGTCCACATAATTTTTTTTGCTCGTTTGTCCTCTCTCTTCATTTTTATTTTTGCGACTTCTACCACGATCAGAATCGCGACCTCACAACCATATCATCTTCCTCGGTTATGTTTTACATACAATGTTTTATCGTCATTGACGATCATCTTTGTTTGTAAGACCTTCTCAAAGACTACTTGTTTGTTTTTCTTATTCCGTTGTTCAGGCGCTTAGAGCGAGTTCATTGACGAACATTTCTTTTGAATTCTTTGACCACTCGATTGCACAAACGATATTTTCAAAATCATTTGTCAATAATCAGATAATTTTCTCCACAACTCTTGCACACGTGAGAGTTTTTCAATTTTGTTTGAGTTGATTCGCTACCATTTGCACACAAGAAACCTAGCTAGATACATCTTCCGACTCCATCTTCATGGCCTCGAATTTGTCTCGTAGAGTTTGAAGACCACTTATTTAACTTGATCAATACCTTTGAACACATTTTGCAAAGTGTCTTATGTTTCTTTCAAAGTTGATATAGTAGAATTCTTCTCAAAACCTCACTCATCTACCGCTTAGAATAAAATATAGAGAGCGTTTTTATCCTTCATTTCTTCCAATGATATCAATTGGTTCACTTCGGAGGAACCAATATTTTATGGCTCATCGTAGTCGTTTTCAACTACTTCACACACATCTTGTATACTGACTCTTTATTTCTAAAACTCTCATAATAATTTCAGACCTTTCATTACTAAAATGCTAATAACTTCTTTCACGATACTTAGAATAACCAAAAACTTGAATCATTAAAAATGAGAAATCCAGTGCATAGAAATCTATAAGTCACACGTTAAATTTAGTAACTATTTCGCCTTCCATAAGTCAGTCAAAACCTTTCTCAAAAAAACTAATGGATTTTAATTTCTTGAGTTTAATGTTGAACACTTATAGCCTTTATGTAACAATGCTTAATGAAGTATTCTTTAAGTATAATTCTACGTATAGACTTCAATATCGAATATGTGATTGAGAGTACAATACATGAATCATTTGTTGGTGAGTACTTGCTCATGGTGATTTTGTTACAACTAAAATCAATGTTGATGCGATTATACGATTACCACTTGGTCATACGTACACTCATATTAAAATATTATTTGGGCTTGGTTATTATGGTGCAATGATTTTACAAAGACGATGTTATTCTTGAATTGTCTTCTGGATCTATATTTCATACAGTGAACTTCTGGACAAGATGAAAATAATTAAGATTAAGCATAAGCCTTTGATAATTTGTCTTGCAATCATTTTTTTCGAAACACGTTTATGAACTTGTTCCAGAAGAACAAAACTAAAATGAAAGAAATCCATCAAATATATCAGCTAGAATTTATCCCAACGCTTCTTGATCACGGTATTCTGTCTAAACTTTGAAGTTTTCTCTACAAATTCACAACCATACTAACCTTTTGGCTTCAACATTCAAAGCAAGACCAAGCAACCTTGATTGGAGACAATTAATTGGAAAGAAACTGCAGAAAATCCACGCTAAAATGGCATGTTTAACATGTGTAATCGACGTTAAGATTCTGAGCAATCAGAGTGCTGGCTCATAAAGCTTCTCTTTTTCTCTCTTTGCCAAATATTCCTTTTGACTGTTTATCGGTCAAAATCAACTCCAAATGAATGTGCAGACAGTAGATTAAGAAGCCTACGTGTACGTCAAATATCACGCCAAAAGCCGCAGCGATTTGTGGTCCTGAAGTTGACGTTTTCAGTCTCCCACTGCATATTGGTCTCCACGTTAGGTGGGAGTGAATGGGGTTTGAATATAACAATCGCCCAAAAAGGAGTTGAAAAACCTCACATGCGCCTAACATGGTCTGTATCATCTGTTCAAACACGTTACGGGGTGCAATAATTTCAGTTGCTCTCTCATTCCGCATTTTCAACCAATCGAAGAAGTGATAGATCGATCGATGCAAAGCTTCTTTTGATCACAATCATCTGCAAAACGTTTGAATTTTTATTCATCTTTTAGGGATTTTTTTTAGTATTGTTTTTATGGAAAACAGCGGTTTTGGAGATGGTGAAACCCTCTTATTTAAATTTCGAACATTTTATTTTGTGTTCTGGGATGAACAAGGTCAAAAAAATCAAGCTCTGAATGGAAGTACTTGTCAAAATCAATGGTCTTCCACCGCTTAAGTTCTTCCTCTCGAATCATTACCATTGAGATTAGACATTCTCTCTCTTCCTCGAACGTTTCTTCCCGTCGTTTCATAGCAGAAAGTATGGCAATCCACCGAATCCATTGCTTTAATTGAATAAAATTGTGGGGCTTAATCGGTTTTGGAATAAAATTTAGTCAAAAAAATGGGGAAATTCTAAGTTACAATACGCATTCAAACATCAATCAAAGGCACTATTGTTGAGTAGAGACTAAAAACCTAGAGCCTACAAGTCGAGATTGTTCTAAAAAATAATGATGCTCACTAGTTCATAGATTTGGCAAGACCATTTTTGATTCCTTAAAGAATACATGTCACTCTAGTTTGTGAAAACAAGGTTTTCCAGCAATTATTTATTTTATCGACATGGAATCATGCACTAGAAGGTTTTGTTACAAACCTATGCACCATTACTTAGTTTTAATATTGAATTCCGACAATATGAACGTTTTCTTTCAATTAGTCGTTGCCAATTCTCTTGAGAATAATTATTCTATTTCTTTAATTGCCAAACTGATTCTCATGTATTTTTTTGTTAAATCCTTTTAAATCATGTATTTTGCGTAATTCGACAAATTAAATCGTAAAACTTAAAATAAATACCAATCTTGGTAGGTCCTAAAATTTCTTTTATTATTGGCATACATATTTTTTTATTTTTTTAAAAAAATCATAATTGGAGAAGAAAGGAAAATTAGAATAAAGAAATGTAAAGGAAAGGCAAAAGTGTGATTACGGAGGAGGTGACGTCGGAGAGGAATCAGCAAGAATTCTGATCGGCGACGGAGTAAATTACCGAAATCTCCCTCAGACCGTAACTCCGGCGCAGAAGTAGACGGTCAAATGGCGGTGCCCAACTAAAAACACGCGTCAGTCTTGAGCCCAAGCAGGAAATCTTGACCGCTAATCCAATGCCTTCATGTCTTCTCTCATAAGGAAGAAGCTTTGTTCACTCTCTTTCTCTCTCTCTCTATCAGAGAAGAGAACCATCATCTTCTGCTTGTCAACTTAGAGGGACAAGGAAAAGTTCTTTAATGGCCATTAATGGAGGACTTCTAGTTTGCGTTTGTGCTGGTTCATTAGGGATGCGCGTTAGAAGAGTTGATCTAATGCTGTAAAACTTAGGTTTATGGGCATGTCAGAAGAGTTGCTGTTTTGAAATTTTATGCGGAATTCTCGTATACGTGCCAATGATTGACTAGAGCTTGTATTTGAGCTTTATTTGGTAATCAAACTCAATTAATTAATGAACATAAACTGAGTGGAGAGTGGCCAAGACTGCCATACGAGTCCTTTCTCTCTCTTGCTCTCTAGAGAGAGAAACGGGGGGAAAGGTAAAACAAAGATCCAATGCAATATTTAGTGTCTTATATAATACGAACAAAGCAAAAATCTTATCTCAAACCACTTTCCCAGATCCTTTCTTATGTTTCAATCTCCCTTCAAAAACCTTCTTCTTCTTCTTCTTCTTCTTCATCTTCTCTCTGCTTTCCAATGTCGTATCAACAGAAGGATCTGTCCAAACAGTTGGATCCATTCCATGAGAATTATCAAGAGCTCACTCGGCTTTCGTTTCCCTTCTTCGACGAGACTCCATCAGTATTGTACAGTCAACCACCTCCCTCGCAGAACCTACAGCGTCTGCTAGATCCTTACTCCTGTATGACCTTCACCGACTCTTTGCACACTTGTGTGGATTATGAGACCCTTTCAAGAGCCTTTGATTTTCCATGTTCCTCGTCGGAAATCGTATCTCCGATTGATAATGGCCAGAAGATGGCCTGTGGGGTTGAAGAGTCGGAAGGGAAAGTTGAGATCCCATCATCGCCGAATTCTTCAGTTTATTCTTCGTCCAACGACGCACTTCGAGAAGAAGATTCGGGTAAGAAGGATGAGGATCGAGCGAAAGTTTGCGAAGATGGGGAAGAAGAGAACTCCAAAAAAGTGTAGGTTTTCTTTTCACTTTAAATTGTTCATGGCAGCTTGGAGATTTCTTGTTTTCCAAGATCTTCCACCAAAAACTCGCGAAATACAGTAGTAATTGCTGGATCAATGATGCTTTTAAATGTCTCTTCGATCTTCATATTCATAGCTTGCTTTTTTTTTTATTTCTAAAACTGAAGACATTTATAATCTTACTTTTGGAGGTAGAAAAAGTGACTGCAAACGCCTTCACCTAGAAGCTTTTTAGAACCCTAATACGCATTTTCATTGTCAATCACTCAGTGGGTTACTTAAATGTAAATCAAGCGAGCTTCTGATTCGTCGGAGATGGCTGATTTATCAGGAACAAATCTAAGAAGAAAGGGAAACGGCAGAGAGAGCCAAGGTTTGCTTTTCTGACCAAGAGCGAAATTGATCACCTGGAAGATGGTTACAGATGGAGAAAATACGGACAGAAAGCAGTGAAGAACAGCATTTACCCAAGGTTTCTCTTTCTTCATTCTCACCATTCTTCGTCTTTGACATCGATTTCTTACACTTTCTCCTATCTGCAGAAGCTATTACAGATGCACAACCCAGAAATGCCAAGTGAAAAAGAGAGTGGAGAGGTCATTTCAGGACCCTTCCGTGGTGATAACAACATACGAAGGGCAACATAATCACCATTCTCCGGCGATCCTCCGGGGAAATGCCCCAGGAATGTTGTCCCCTTCCCTATTCGCGGCTGCAAGGGCTGCTCCGCCTCCTTACCTGCCGCCGGAGCTGTTGTCTCAGTTCTTCCCAAACAATATTACGCACGTTGATGCAGGTGATTCCTTGCTCTATCAAAATATAAATCTTCATCCCCACAACCATGCTCAGTTTCCTGACCATGGCTTACTGCAAGACTTAGTTCCATCGGCATTCCCACATAAGAAAGACCCATAATCCTTTCATTCGCTGTAATTCCTGTTATTTAGGTTTATGAACTGGATGACCTAAATTCAGAGAGGACCATAGTCTTGGTCGAGTTTATGGGATGTTTATTTTTTTTAAAACTGCGTTACTTCATCCATGTATTTCTGCTTTATCTCATCTCTTTGACATAATGGTTATGTACTTATTATTACTATATGGTATGGAACAAGTGTTATTGTACCAACACTGATATTCTGGAAACACCAGCTATGTATTGTACATGTATTTACAGATACCCACACTCACACATACCTTTTTTTCTGGAGACAAATTATAGGGCCCATTCTTTACATATGCCCGAATGCACGTGATATGAATATTGTTATCAGATGATGTGGTGAAGAATCCTAATTTCCAGGTAGCAAAGATGTTGCAGTGGACTTGTTATCTAGTGCAGTTGAAATCCCAAACAGTTTTAAGTTTCAGCTGCTGATCATTAACATTAGGCAGACATAAAGGTCTTTTCTTTGGGTTGTGTGTGTCATTCTGAGTAGGAAATTGTTATCAATGCAAGGTTAGCTGATTCAAAGTAACAGGATGATGCTGGTTTAAGCCTCTACCCTTAAAAATTGTCGTTCAATCCACCATTTTTGTAAGGCCCTTTACCTTGTTCGCAGTACAGAGACCGTCTAACTAAAGCTCCATTACAACATGTTTCGAGCTTCCAAGTTATGTCAAGAGAGTTTCTCAGAAAAACAGGCAAATAGGCATCTGGATAGTGAGGAAAGTAGATTATAGAATGTGTACAATGAGGACGATTCGAATGGTAATCATGAGAAATAGAATAAATTAACGAATTAGAAATGCCAATTCTTTGCCCGAGAAAAAGATGATTGGGTGTCACCGGTCTGAAGTGTGTAGCGATGGAAATAGATGACGATCAAACCTTTAGAACCGATTAATCTTCCTCACTCTGCGGCAATGAAGCACTTAATAGATTCATTAATTAATGATATTTAGGGTAAAAAGGACCGAAATTTCGAAGTTCCCCTTAAATATGCAAATCAAACCCTCGTTTCTAAAAAAGATGATTTGAATCATGATCGCTTAACGGCTCCATCTTTTGCTGCAGAAGTCTGCTTGACGGCAAAATCGTCCGCCCAACGTTGAAGAGTAGTTGGCTGGAGAGGATGGATCAAAATTTAACATTTTTTTTTTTTAAATTAATCATTTTTTAATTACTTTATCCAAATGTTATCTTCATGACTATAAGTTTCTACCACACGTCCACAAGATTGTTAAAAAATATTATAGAAAATTTAGTGACTTAGACAATATTAGTACTAAATATTGAATTAAAAATTCGTATAGTATTAAAAATTTTAAAAGTTACATGAAAAATTCATATAATGTCTGTAAAGTTGCAAAACGACTTTGAAAAAAAAAGTTCAAATCAAGCCAATTAGGAATCCATTCAAAATGCCTAATGTCTTACTTTGTCCGAATTTTACCACTCCCGGTCATGACCAAATTGAAACCCCCAAACAAAAAATAACAACAAAATTTTATTTTTCCAAATGTAGCAAGACAAGACCAAGGAGATCTGCGTGAAAATATAACGGTGCAACACAGAAAAATTATGATCTAAACGAGTGGAGCTTTCCTGATTTTAATGGTATTAGAAAAAAAATTTCAAGGTAGAGTACAGATAGTATTTTTCGGTAGGCAAATTGGTTTAAGAGATCCATCGTTGTAAGACTAAGTAGGACAATCTCGTTAACAAGAGGGTAAGGCTCAGAGGAGGCATTAAAAAAGATTTTTTCAGCCCGAGAAAGAGGGACAAAGCTGCATGAAATAAAAAAAAAAATTATGAAATCATTGACAAGTTTGCCTAAATTGGATCCCTAGCACAAAGTGATCGTCTGCCCTCCAAAATTATAACACTAAATTATCATTTTTTTCTATTTTGAATTTGATTTGATGAGTACCTACTGAATCACGAAACAAATCACTCCCCCATGTAACTAATGAAGAGTAATTAGAAAACGAGTATTTATGCATCCAATATCGTTAAAAATGATGGAGCTATCGATCATTATTGATTTTCAAATGATTTTTTCATATTTTTTTATTTTTTATTTTCAATTTAATCATAATAGAGCACTTTTTTTCAAACCATTTTGTAAATTTAAAGGTCATTATTATACAAATTCATCCATAAATTTGTAGAATTTTTTAAGTCATATGGATTTATTATAAATTGTTTCATTTTTTGCAATAAAAAAACTATAATAAATCATATAAATATAAAAAACTTATCAAACTTTATAAAATATTATCTAATAATTTTGTGAATATGTGATAAAAAGTTCAATTCGTTCGGATGACATTTCGCTAGTAAATTAAAAACCCACTAATTTAAAAAAACATTAAATTTTGATGTGTCCACTCTTCAACGTTGAGTAGACAACTTAGCCGTTAAGTGAATGTCTGTCGCGTACAGAGGAGCCGTTAAGCGGCTGTCGATCAGGGTTTAGATTGTCTTTTCCAAACCCCATGGTTTGATTTCACTTCAAATATAAATATTTGTACATAATTAAAACACACTGTGATATGAAATAAGGCAATGCAAATTTAAAAAAAAACTAATACAATGATATTTTGTCACAATCCAAAAACCGTATGTAAGGACCCGAAATTTTAAATCCCGAATATCAAAGAAAATTTTTTGCGAAGTTTGACTAGTCAATTGTCGTATATAGAATGTAAATTTGTTCTATATGCCACGTGTGACGACTTGGTCAAACTAATTAAAATTGAGATATTTCGGGACGAAATCGAGCTACGATTTTTGAATGTTACGTAAAAGATGATTTTATGAAATCAGTGGATACATAATCGTGTTGAAATTTTAAGTGGAACGACAGAAAATCGAACGGAAATCCAAAACTTTACACGAAATAAATATTATGTTTTAATAATATTATATTATATAATATAATATTATTAATTAATTATAATATTTATTCTTTTTATATATTAAATAAAAAGGAAGAAGGAGGTACCTTCTTCAAATTACCCCGACGCCCGTCACCGAGAGAGGTTGAGCCATTTTCGTCGATTCTTCATCGTTTTCGACGATTCAAATGTCTTTACGTCCGTCTCCACTAGAGGAAGAAGTCTGTTAAAGCGGTTTCAAAGGTAAGCCTTTATTTTAAGAGAAATCTGAGAAAAACTGAGAGTTTGAGGTTTTGTTTCGGTTTTTCAAATCTAGGTTTTTCTCCCGAATATTGGTACGGTTGAGTCCGTCTCGTCGAGACGAGTATTTTGGTATAAATTTCGTCGAAGATTGATCGGTGTGGAACAGTCGCCGCGCCGGCGTTGACCAGTCAACGGCTGACCAGGTCCGTTGACCAGTCAACCCAAACCGGTCCAACTGGATCAGTTCGATCCGAATCGGTCCGGCTGAACTGGTTCAGCTCCAACCGGTCCGATTTGGACCAGTTTGACTCGGTCAAACGTTGACTGGTCAAACGTTGACCGTTGACCGGTTCGGTCCGAACCGGACAGCAAGCTTTCATGGCCGTTTTGGCCCCTTTTTGAGTCTTTTCATTCATTTTTCGTTTCTCTTCTCTTATGCAATGTAATTGAAATATTACATATGAGTTTAACGAAATTGAACCGAGCTTGGAGCGCGAGAAAAAGGGAAAACACCATTAAACGAGGATTCCCTAATTCGACCTAACTTTTCAAGGAATTAAAAAGGTATGGGTTTTTATATTACTACAAATTTTGCATGTTTAATTGCATTTATATTATTATTATTATTGCAATTTATTGTTATTGAAAATATGCATGTGCATTGCATATTCATCAATGAGCATTGTGCACAAATGGTTAATAGAGACGACTAAGTCTGCCCTTGGATTTCGAATCACTAAACCGGATCCGGGTCTGTATGGTTGCCACCACCTTAGTGTGGAGTCTCCGCTTTTTGGAGTTACACATCATTTACACTGCATCTTATTGTGCATTTACTTTATGGTTGCCACCACCTTAGTGTGGAGTCTCCACTTTCTGGAGTTACACTTTTTGGAGTTACACATCATTTGCACTACATCTCATTGTGCATTTACATATTTACGGATTGTTCAAAATCCTATTTTAATATGTTTTAACATGTTATTTATTTATAATTTAATAATAAAAATAAGACCCCTACTGAGAGTAGTCACTCACCCCTTTGGCTACAAATTTTGTTTTCAGGATCATTCCCGGGTAAGGCCCAGTGAGACTTGTATTGTAGTTTAAATTCTCCAATTTGTATTTACAAAATTCGAATGATATATATTTTAAATTGTAAAATTTTTCGTGTATATATTTGATTGAAACATTTTATGTATGCTATCCGACTATTTGGATTAAAATGTTTGGGCTTGCTTGAAATTTTAAGACTTCCGCTGTTTGGTTTAAATTGAATACCCGAGCCTAGGGCTTAGTGGTCGGGTTCCCTCGGGAATCAGGCCATTGGGCCCGACGTCTGTCTAGGCCCTGTTTTGGGTCGTGACAGAAAAAGTGGTATGAGAGCCAAAGATCCAAATTGAGTTAGATTTATTAAATGTTGGATAACATAACTTAATTAATATATTATTTAATTTCTTGAGTCATTATCTTGACTTAAATTTTTGAAAACTTCAGAAAATTAAATATGCCTCATAGACGAGTAAATTTCCAAAATATCTCGGCTGTTGATTATACTAATCTTATGGGTTCCTCCACCCATGGACCATTTAGTTGTCATTAGGAGTGCATTGGAAAATTTGGCACTGCAGGATGTAACACTTAATCTGCATACTAGGTAGCTAAAGTATTTAAATCAATTGAGTCATATGAACACACTATCTATTAACGGTTTGGATGATTCTGGAAAAGCTCAAGAATGACTTATTCTAATGGAGAAAAATAAGAATGTTCTCCATGTACCTGCAGAATCTCGAGTATCTTTAGTCACTTATTATTTGGCTAGTATTGTAAGAGGTAGTGGCGGTCCATTATAACTGATTATCATAATTAGTTTATGCAGTGAGACCAGTTTAAAACTTTATTTATTGATCAGTTTTGTAATGTGGAGCACCGCCAAGAGATGAAATCTACTTTTTATGAATTGGAGCATGACGATATGACAACTCATGATTACAGCTCATGAGTTACGTTTCTAGATTGTCTATGGAAGATAAGATAGTGAGGTTTAGAGTGTGGTTCAAACCAAAAATTAAATCACTCATTTACCACTTCTTGTGGCCTCGGCTAAGCTGGTGAAAAAAAAAGGAATATAGAGGCCTCAAAAGTTGTGGAAATATTATGAAAAAAGATATGAGTAAAGACTAAAGTAGTAAAAACAGTTTCTCTAGTGACCCTTAATCGGATAAGCCTAGAAATAATTATACTTGTTATACATGTGGAAAAAATAGTCATTAGGGGAAAGATTGTTATTTTAATAATCGGAGTCAGCAGAGAGATACTTCGGTTCAACAACCAATACCAACATCCTCTAGTTTACGAGGCAACTATCAACACCAATATCACGAGGCTGGTATCAACCTAAAAGGGTCTTATCAGCAGACGTCAGTTAATAAAGTCCCTTCTACTTCGAGAAATAAACGCAAGGGTGAAGCTAAAGTTACTGGACAGATGTATGATGTTGCTGATCCAGAGACTTCTGAGAAACCTGGGCATGAAGTGATTGATGATACACTCATTCTCTCTAATACTTGTGTGCATATCTTATTCGATAGCTGAATCATCTCATTCTTTTATTTCAAAAGTAATTGTGCGTGCTTTGAAATTGAAATTCGAGAAGCTAGAAAACCCTATAGAGTTAAGTACTCCTCTTGATTCTAGCTACCTAGTTGATAGGTGTGTTCCAAAAGCTAATGTCGTTATAAACGGACAACAGTTAGCAACTGATTTTATTATAATTTCCATGGACTAGTTTGATATAATTCTTGGTATGGATTGGTTGAGCTGTTATAAAGCTCAGATTGATTGTCACTTTCGGCGGGTGACGTTGACTTTAAATGATGAGACAATATTGGTGCATAAGTGTAACCCTCATATTATTCTCAATAATCTTATTCTGCAAGCCTGTTTTGGTGGGAGGAAGAAATTAGAATGCTACGGGAATTTATTTGTTATTGGCGGTGAATCCAATGATGTGATGGCAGATTTGGACTTATTGATTGTCCAAGATTTTTTCGATGTTTTTCCTGATGATTTGCCAGGATTAGCGCCAGATCGTGAAATTGAATTTGGTATTAATCTTGTGCCCGGAACTGTTCCAATTTCGATTCCTCCATATCGTATGGCTCCTGCTGAATTAAAAGAATTAAAAGTTCAATTGGAAGACTTATTGCAAAAAAAAAAAAGTTCTATTTGAAAGAATAGTTCTCATCGGGCCGCACCAGTACTTTTGTTAAGAAAAGTGACGGTTTCCTTTGCTTATGCATCGATTGTTGAAAGTTGAATCAAGCCACAATTAAGAATAAATATCCATTGCTAAGAATTGATGATCTTTTTGACCAATTGAGTGATTGTGAATGTTTTTCCAAAATTGATTTAAGGTCTGGGTATCATCATGTAAAAAAAAATGATATTTCTAAAACAGCCTTCAGAATTCGCTATGGCCATTTTGAATTCGCAGATTTACTGTTTGGGTTGACCAATGCACCCGCAGTATTTATGGATATAATGTTTCGACCATACCTTGATAATTTGGTGTGGTTTTCATCGATGATATTTTAATTTATTCAAAGTCGCAAGAAGAGCACATGAGACATTTGGAAATCGTGCTAGAAACCTTGCGTGAACATCAATTATACGCCAAATTATCCAAGTGTGAATTTTAGAAAAATGAAGATAAATTCTTGGGACATATCATTTCTCGTGATGAGATATCTGTGAATCCCGAGAAAATTGAGGCGGTGGTAGAATGGAAACCACCTAAGAACGTTTCGGAAGTTCGAAATTTCCTTGGGTTGGCTGGCTACTATCGTCGATTTGTGAAAAAAATTTCATCTATAGCTAAGCCATTAACTCAACTAACCAAGAATGAAGTGAAATTTATTTGGAGCAATGAATGTCAAATGACTTTTGATGAATTGAAAGAGCACTTTACTTCAGCTCCTATCCTTACAGTACCTAATGAGGTTTTACCATATAATGTATATACCGATGCATCAGGAGTCGGTTTGGGATGCGTACTTATGAAACATGGTAGAGTTATTGCTTATGCCTCTCGACAATTAAAGGCTCATGAACAGAATTACCCTGTGCATGATTTGGAATTAGCCGCCATCGTTTTTGCTCTAAAAAAAAATTTGGCGGAGTCATTTGTATGGTGCTAAATTTGAAGTCTTTTCGGACCATAAAAGTTTGAAATATTTATCTACTCAGCATGACTTGAATCTTCGTTAGAGACGTTGGATGAAATTTATCGGAGCTTATGATTTCTCTTTGGAGTATCATCCTGAGAAAGCAAATGTAGTAACCGATGCCCGTAGTCGATACCCTCGAGGTTCATTTTTGTGCCTTATTCTCGAGGAATATAAGAGATGTTTAGCTCTGGAAGACTTTGAATTTCAGTTCCATGATTATGGACATTCAGCTAAGTTATTCAATGTTGTAGCTACTCCTAGTCTTCTGCAGCGTGTGAAATGAATGCAGAGATAAGATGACAAATTAACAAGAAAATTTGATCAAATACAAGCTGGTAGAATTTAGTGATTGGAGTATTGAACAAGATAATTGTTTATACTTCAAATGTTGTATTGTAGTACCGAATAATTCTTATTTAAGACAGTTTATTCCTTCTGAGCACTAAAATATCCATGATTTGCCATACATTATGGGTCTGAGTTTATCAAGATTTGAAGCATCAGTATTGGTGGAATGGTATGAAAATGGATGTAATTGAGTTTGTTTCAAGGTGTTTGACGTTTCAACATGTTAAGGCTGAACATCAGAAACCTGCTGGTTTATTGCAGCCTCTGTCTATTCCGGAGTAGAAGTGGGATATGATTGTCATAGATTTCGTGTCTGGACTTCCCAATACCCCTAAACAGCTTGATGCTATTTGGGTCATAGTTGATTGATTTACTAAGTTCTCTCATTTTATTCCAGTGAAAATGGACTTTTCAGCATTTAAATTCAGTAGGCTATAGGTCGACAATATTGTTCGATTGCATGAAGTTCCTTCTAGCATCGTGTCAGATCGAGATCCAAAATTTACTTCTAAATTTTAGGAATCATTCTGAAAAAGAATCAACCCGGGAGAATGAGTATGATATGATGGAAAAATACTCTCGTTTATTTACATCTTTTTATTAAGTTTGTATTAAATTTCGGGACGAAATTATTTTAAGGGGGTTATGATGTAAGGACCCGAAATTTTAAATCCCGAATATCAAGGAAAATTTTTTGCGAAGTTTGACTAGTCAATTGTCGTATACAGAATGTAAATTTGTTGTATATACTACGTTTGACGACTTGGTCAAACTAATTAAAATTGAGATATCTCGGGACGAAATCGAACTACAATTTTTGAATGTTACGTAAAAAATGATTTTATGAAATCAGTGGACACATAATCGTGTTGCAATTTTAAGTGGAACGACGGAAAATCGAACGGAAATCGAAAAACGTTACACGAAATAAATATTACGTTTTAATAATATTATATTATATTATATAATATAATATTATTAATTAATTATAATATTTATTCTTTTTATATATTAAATAAAAAGGAAGAAGGAGGTACCTTCTTCTTCAAATTACCCCGACGCCTGTCACCGAGAGAGGTTGAGCGATTTTCGTCGATTCTTCATTGTTTTCGACGATTCAAGTGTCTTTACGTCCGTCTCCACTAGAAGAAGAAGTCTGTTAAAGCGGTTTCGAAGGTAAGCCCTTAGTTTGTGAGAAATCTGAGAAAAACCAAGACTTTGCGGTTTTGGTTTCGGTTTTTCAAATCTAGGTTTTTCTCCCGAATATTGGTACGGTTGAGTTCGTCTCGTCGAGACGAGTATTTTTGTATAAATTCTGTCGAAGATTGATCGGTGTGGAACAGTCGCCGCGCCGGCGTTGACCGGTCAACGGCTGACCCGGTCCGTTTACCAGTCAACCCAAACCGGTCCAGCTGGATCAGTTCGATCCGAATCGGTCCGGCTGAACCGGTTCAGCTCCAACCGGTCCGATTTGGACCAGTTTGACTCGGTCAAACGTTGACCGGTCAAATGTTGACCGTTGACCGGTTCAGGCGAACCTGGACAGCAAGCTTTTGGGGCCGTTTTGGCCCGTTTTTGAGTCTTTTCGTTCGTTTTTTGTTTTTCTTCTCTTATGCAATGTAATTAAAATATTACAGAGGAGTTTAACGAAATTGAACCGAGCCTGGAGCGCGAGAAAAAGGGAAAACATCATTAAACGAGGATTCCCTAATTCGACCTAACTTTTCAAGGAATTAAAAAGGTAAGGGTTTTTATATTACTACAAATTTTGCATGTTTAATTGTATTTATATTATTATTATTATTGCAATTTATTGTTTTTGAAAATATACATATGCATTGCATATTCATCATTGAGCATTGTGCACAAATGGTTAATAGGGACGACTAAGTCTGCCCTTAGGTTTCGAATCCCTAAACCGGATCCGGGTCTGTATGGTTGTCTGATAAGTCCCGAAATAAGCTTATTTACGGCCTTGAATATTGATGAATTGCAAGAAAAAATGGTTAAAAGTAAAGAAAAACATGCTTGCTGTGAG
>QAOC01028869.1:23049-41328 GCA_003255005.1 Begonia fuchsioides | reverse complement strand
GAGTTGGCTGTCCCCTTAGGTGGACTCAAGTTTGTGGTCTCTCGTTCCTTGCCAGGAAGCCCCAATGATAAGGATGCATGAAAATTAAAGTAAAGAAATACCCCAAATGAAAAGAAAAGAAAATGTTTTACAAATTCATATCATGTTTGCATTTATGCATTTCATGCTTTACTTACTGGGCTCTAGGCTCATAGATGAACATTGTGGTGTAGGTGATGCTAACGTTCAGTTGACGAAGTGCTCCCATGACCGTGGCTACGTGGCTATTAGAACGATGTTGTCCAAGCAACGAACGGGAGGATTTTTATTTTAATGTATTTTAGAACGATCATGCAATCATGTATTCCTCCAAAAGAGATTTAAATTATAAATGTGTTTCAAAGTCTTCCGCTGCTACGTTTTACAAATGCATGATAGTAAACCAAAAATTTTATCATCTTTTTATGAAAAGCAAAGTTTACGAAACGGTACGCTACAGGGCGTTACACCCTAAGCCCTAAGCCCCAAGAGTTGACTGTAATCCTAAGTTCAAAGCCCTTAGCCTTAAGCCAAAAGCTCTAACCCCAAAGCTTTTAACTTTAGTCACAAAGCTCTGAGTGAGAAACCATAGGCGCCAAGCCCTAAGCGAGAAGCCATTAGTCCTAAGATCGAAGCTCAAATCCCTAAGTACAATTCCCTAAGCCTTAAGCCCTACCCTCAAATCCCTAACCCTAGGCACTAAGCCATAAGCCCTACGCCCTAAGCCCTAAGGCCTAAGCAGTAGGATCTGAGTGCAAAACCCTAAGGTGTTAGCCTTTATCCCATAGTCCTAAGCCTTAATCTCAAAGCTTTAAGCAATAGCCCCAAAGCCCATAGCCCTAAGCATTAATCCCAAAGCCCTAAGCCATACTTTAAAGCCCTAACCCCAAAGCCCAAAGCCCTAAACCGAAAGCCCTAAGAACCAACCCTTATACCCTAAGTCCTAAGCCTTAAGCCCTATGGCTTAAGCTCTACACTTTAATCACTAAGCATAAAGCCCTAAGCCCTAAGCCCTAAATCCTGAGCTCAAAGCACTAAGCTCTAAGCCCTAAGCCCTATATTTGAAGATCTAAATGCTAATCCCAAAGGCCAAAGACAAAGCCTAAGCCTTAAGCCCTAACCTTAAGACCTACAACCGAATTTCTTAGCCATGAGATCTAAGCCCTAAGACCAAAGCCCTAAGCTTTAAGCCCTAAAACCAAACCCAAGCCCAAAGTTTAAAGTCTTATAGACAAAAGCCCTAAGTTATATTCCCTAACATTATAACAATAAGCCCTAACCCTAAACCCTAAATTGTAAGCCATATTCCCTTAATCCTAAGCTTAAAGGCCAAAGCCAAAGCCTAAAGCCCAAAGTCCTAAGCGCTAGGCCATAAGCCAAAATCCTTAAGCCTTAAGCCCTAACCTTCAAGCTGTAATCCCTTAGCCCTAAGCCAAAATCCCTAAGACAAAGCCCTATCCCCAATTCCAAACATCCTAAGCCCTAAGCTCTAAGCTCTTAAACTTAATCCCTAAATCCTAAGCCCAAGGGCCAAGCCAAAGCCAAAAGTCTAACACCCTAAGCCCTACGACCTAACCATAAGCCATAAGCCCTTGCCCTTAACCTCAAAACTATAATCATGTATCCCTAAGCCCTAAATAAAATCCCCTAAGCCCAAGCTCTAAGCCCAAAGCTCTAAGCCCTAAACCCTAAGCCCTAAGCTCTAAGCCCGAAGCCCTAAACCCTAACCCTTGAACCCTAGGCCTAAAGCCGCAAGCAAGAAGCCATTAGTCCTAAGACCTAAGCTCAAAGCTCTAAGCCCAAAGCCCTATGCCAAAAGCCTTGAGCTCTTAGCCTTCATATCAAAACTCTAAACCATAAGCTCTAATCCCTAAGACTTAAGCCCAAAGCCATAAGTCGAAGACCCTAAGCCCTAATTCTTAAGCCCTAGGTGTTAAACCATAAGCCCAGAGCCCAAAGCCATAAGCACTAAGCATTGAATGAAGGCCCTAAGTCAAAGCCCAAAACCCTAAGCCCTTAGCCCATAGCCCTAAGCACTAAGCACTATGCCTTGAGCCCTAACTCTAAAACCTAGGCCTAAAGCCCTAAGCCCTAAGATTAAAGACCTAAGGCCTTAGCTATGAGCCCTAAGCCCTAAGCCCTACAAGCAAAGCCAAAGAACTAATCACAAAGCTGAAAGCCTTAAGCCCTGAGCCGAAACCCCAATCTCTAACCTTAAAGTTTTAATCCCTTAGCCATAAGCTTTAAGCCTAAAGCCCTTAGACCAAAAGCCTAACCCCAATGTCGAACGCCCTAAGACCAAATGCTTAGCCATATGCTCTAAGCCCTAAATCCTATGCCCAAAGGATAAAGCCAAAGCCAAAAGCAAAATGCCCTAAGCCAGAGGCCCTAACCATAAACTCTAAGAACTAACCCCTAGTCTGAAAGTTGTACTCCCTTAGCCCTAAGTTCTAAAACTAACCCCTAAGCCCAAAGCCCAAGCCCTAACCCCAAATCCCAACACGCTAAGTACTAAACCTTAAGCCCTAAGTCCTAACCCCTAAGCCCTACACATTAAGCCCTAAGCCTTGAGCCCTAAGCTCTAAGCCTTGCGTCCTAAGCCTTAAGATCTAAGCTCTTATCCTAAAGCCCTAAGCCCTTATCCCTAAGCCTTAAGCCCTAGAAATTTAGCCCACACCCGAAAGCCCTTGGCCTAAGGCCCTAAGACCTAATTTCTAAGCCAAAAGCCCTAAAAACTATTGCAAAAATCTTAAGTGTTTAATGCATAGCTCTAACACTTATGAACTAAGTTCTAAGCCCAAAGCCTAAAATCATAAGCCTTAAGTCAAAGTCCTAATACTAAAGTCATATTTTGTAAACCGAAAGCTCTATGCTCAAAGCCCAAAGCCCAAAGCACTAAGTTATAAGCACCAAGACTTTATCCCAAAGCCGTAAGTCGTAAACCCTATGGCATAAGCCATAAGCCCTAAGCCCTAAGCCATAACCCTTAAGCCCTAGGCCCTAAGCCCAGTGACAAAAAGCTGATAACACTATGCTCTAAACCCTAATCCGTAAGACCAAAGCCCTGAACCCTAACAACTTATTCCAAAGCCTTAATCCCGAAGCCCCAAGCCTTAGGCTCTAGCCCGAAAGCCTGATGCCATAAGCCCTAACCCTATGCCCTATGCCTAAAGCCCTATTGACATGCTACAAGATATAATTAAAGGAGCTGAGCCTCAAGGAGTCATGACCCGAGCAAGCGCCAATGAATTTTCTAACAAGTGTGCTCTTTTTGTAGGTGATGTCTTGCAAGGATTCAACATAATGGACCCAACATTGAAAGATAAGGAGAAGCCCAAGTAACTCCTCATTTGGAGAGTTAGCTCGGGAGGCAATCAAGGTTGGATGGAAGAAGGAGTCGAAGCCACCATGCTAGTGGTCCAAGAAACAAAGCATGGAGACTACAATTTGATCCAGCACAACTGGACCTCTGAAGCTTGCATCGCAAATTTGAAAACAGGCCTGGCTTCTAATAAAGACAAAGTCTTCATACAAAATTTAACCAACCTCTCAAGGTTTCTAGAGAGTGGTAGAATGTCTCGTTCAAGCTCCAAATCGTTCCAAAAGTTTAATTGCAACATAAAAAAGCTATAACAAGAGTGGTTAGTGCTTTTACGCACGAATCTGGTGTTAAAACGAGTATATAAAAGAAAAAGAGGAAAAAGGAATTTTTTGCACTAATTTTACAACTGGTTACTTGTCTAAATGAACACATTCTGGGTTCCGAGAGGAGCCAATCTTTGTCCTTCGCTTTCAAGTGTATGTATGAGGGGAAACAAGTAAGAAAAAATAATCATCGGAAACTTCAGTCACTATATGAAGGCGTGGGAATGACAAGGTAATAGCAAGACATTTTGATTACTTGGTCACCAAGTAAACTTTTTTCAACGTCGAGTTCGAGCTGCAAAACATTCCAAAAGTTTAATTGCAACATCAAAAAGTTATAACAAGAGTTGTTGGTGCTTTTACGCACCAATCTTGTGTAAAAATGTGTAATAATTTTAGGTCNCCCGAGCAAGCGCCAATGAATTTTCTAACAAGTGTGCTCTTTTTGTAGGTGATGTCTTGCAAGGATTCAACATAATGGACCCAACATTGAAAGATAAGGAGAAGCCCAAGTAACTCCTCATTTGGAGAGTTAGCTCGGGAGGCAATCAAGGTTGGATGGAAGAAGGAGTCGAAGCCACCATGCTAGTGGTCTAAGAAACAAAGCATGGAGACTACAATTTGATCCAGCACAACTGGACCTCTGAAGCTTGCATCGCAAATTTGAAAACAGGCCTGGCTTCTAATAAAGACAAAGTCTTCATACAAAATTTAACCAACCTCTCAAGGTTTCTAGAGAGTGGTAGAATGTCTCGTTCAAGCTCCAAATCGTTCCAAAAGTTTAATTGCAACATAAAAAAGTTATAACAAGAGTAGTTAGTGCTCTTACGCACGAATCTAGTGTTAAAACGAGTATATAAAAGAAAAAGAGGAAAAAAGGAATTTTTTGCACTAATTTTACAACTGGTTACTTGTCTAATTGAACACGTTCTGGGTTCCGAGAGGAGCCAATCTTTGTCCTTCACTGTCAAGTGTATGTATGAGGGGAAACAAGTAAGAAAAAATAATCATCAGAAACTTCGGTCACTATGTGAAGGCTGAGAATGACAAGGTAATATCAAGGCATTTTGATTACTTGGTCACCAAGTAAACTTTTTTCAACGTCGGGTTCAGGCTCCAAATCATTCCAAAAGTTTAATTACAACATAAAAAGTTATACCAAGAGTGGTTGGTGCTTGTACGCACGAATCTAGTGTTAAAATGAGTACAAAGAAGAAAATGAGGAAAAAAGACATGTTTGCACTACTTTTAAGGCTGGTTACTTGTCTAAATGGACCTGTTCTGGGTTTTTAGAAGAGTCAATCTTCATCCTCGTCTGTCAAGTGTATTTATGAGAGGAAACAAGTAAGAAAAAATACCTATCAGAAACTTCGGTCGCTATGTGAAGGCGTGAGAATGACAAGGTAATACCAAGTCATTTTGATTACTTGGTCACCAAGTAAACTTTTTTCAACGTCGGTTTTGGGCTCCAAGTCATTCCAAAAGTTTAATTGTAACATAAAAAGTCATAACAAGTGTGGTTTATGCTTTTACGCAATAATCTGGTGTTAAAACGAGTACAGAGAAGAAAAAGAGAAAAAATGCATTTTTTTTGCACTAATTTTGGGGCTAGTTACTTGTCTAAATGGGCCGATTCTGGGTTCCGAGAGGAGCCATCTTCGTCCTCGACTGTCAAGTGTATGTATGAGGGTAAATAAGTAAGAAAAAAAATCATCGGAAACTTCGTTCGTTATGTAACGGCGTGAGAATGACAAGGTAATAAAAAGACATTTTGCTTACTTGATCATCAAGTAAGCTTTTTTCAACTTCGGGTTTGGGCTCCAAATCATT
Organism: Begonia fuchsioides; assembly: GCA_003255005.1. Taxonomy (NCBI): domain Eukaryota; kingdom Viridiplantae; phylum Streptophyta; class Magnoliopsida; order Cucurbitales; family Begoniaceae; genus Begonia; species Begonia fuchsioides. The sequence goes on along the minus strand of QAOC01028869.1, from coordinate 35,835 downwards.
CCAAAAATTTAATTGCAACATAAAAAGTCATAACAAGTGTGGTTTATGCTTTTACGCACGAATCTGGTGTTAAAACAAGTACTGAAAAGAGAAAGAGGAAAAAAGACATTTTTTTGCACTAATTTTAGGGTTGGTTACATGTCTAAATGGACCCTTTTTGGGTTACGAGAGGATTGAATCTTCGTCCTTAGATGTCAAGTGTATGTTTGAGGGGAAAGAAGTAAGAAAAAAGAACCATCGGAAACTTCAGTCGCTATTTGAAGGCGTGGGAACGACAAGGTAATAGCAAGGCATTTTGATTACTTGGTCACCAAGTAAACTTTTTTCAACGTAGGGTTCGGGCTCCAAATTGTTCCAAAAGTTTAATTGACACATAAAAAAGTCGTAACAAGTGTAGTTTGTGCTTTTACTCACGAATCTGGTGTCAAAGTGAGTACATAAAAGAAAAAGAAGAAAAAAAGACATCTTTTGAACTAATTTTAGGGCTGATTCTTGTCTAAATGGGACCCGTTCTGGGTTTCGAGAGGAACCAATCTTCATCCTCGGCTGTCAAGTGTATGTATGAGGGGAAACAAGTAGAAAAAATAATCATCGGAAACTTCGGTCGCTATGTAAAGGCGTGGGAATGACAAGGTAATAACAAGGCATTTTGATTATTTGGTCACCGAGTAAACTTTTTCCAACGTCGGGTTTGGGCTCCAAATCGTTCCAAAAGTTTATTTACAACATAAAAAGGTTATAAGAAGAGTGGTTGGTGCATTTACGCATGAATCTAGTGTTAAAACGAGTACAGAGAAGGAAAAGAGGAAAAAAAGGTATTTTTTTGGCACCAATTTTAGGCTGGTTACTTGTCTAAATAGGACCCGTTCCTGGTTCCGAGAGGAGCCCATATTCGTCCTTGGTTGTCAAGTGTATATATGAGGGGAAACAAGTAAGAAAAAATAAAAAAGTCATAACAAGAGTGATTGGTGCTTTTACGCACGAATCTAGTGCTAAAACGAGTAGAGACAAGAAAAAGAGAAAAAAAAACATTTGTTAGCACTAATTTTAGGGCTGGTTACTTGTCTAAATTGGACCCGTTCGGTGTTCCGAGTGGAGCCCATCTTCGTCCCTGGTTGTCAAGTGTACATATGAGTGGAAAAATAAATATCGGAAACTTTGGTCGTTTTGTGAAGGTGTGGGAATGACAAGGTAATAGCAAGACATTTTAATTACTTGATCACCAAGTAAAATTTTTTCAACATTGGGTTTGGTCTCCAAATCGTTCCAAAAGTTTAATCGCAACATAAAAAAGTCATAACAAGTGTGGTTTGTGCTTTTACTCACGAATGTGGTGTTAAAATGAGTACAGAGAAGAAAAAGAGGACAAAAAAGAAAATTTTTTACACTAATTTTAGGGCTGGTTACTTGTCTAAATGAGACCCGTTTTGGTTTCCGAGAGGAGGCAATCTTCTTCCTCGGGTGTCAAGTGTATGTATTAGGGGAAACAAGTAAGAAAAAATAATCATCAGAAACTTCGGTTGCTATGTGAAGGCGTGAGAATGACAAGGTCATAGCAAGGCATTTTGATTACTTGGTTACCAAGTAAACTTTTTTCAACGTCGGGTTCGGGCTCCAAATCATTCCAAAAGTATATCTGCAACATAAAAAAGTTATAACAAGAGTGGTTGGTGCTTTTTCTCACGAATCTGGTGTTAAAACGAGTACAAAGAAGAAAAAGAGGAAAAAATGCATTTTTTGCACTAATTGTAGGGATGGTGACTTGTTTAAATGGGACCCGTTCTGGGTTCCGAGAGGAACCAATCTTTATCCTCGGCTATTAAGTGTATGTATGAGGGGAAACAAGTAAGAAAAAATATTCATCGGAAACTTCGCTCGCTATGTGACGTCGTGCGAATGACAAGGTAATAGCAAGACATTTTCATTACTTGGTGACAAAGCTTTCAACGTCAGGTTCAAGCTGCAAATTGTTCCAAAAGTTTAATTGCAACATAAAAAAGTCATAACAATAGTAGTTGGTGCTTTTACGCACGAATCTGATGTTAAAACGAGTAGAGAGAACAAAAAGAAAAAAAAAGACATTTTTTTGCACTAATTTTAGGCTGGTTACTTGTCTAAATGAGACCCGTTCCAGGTTCCGAGAGGAGCCCATCTTTGTCCTCGGCTGTCAAGTTTATATGTGAGGTGATGCGGATCAAGTGATGACACAAATCAATCCCAAGAAGAAAGATCAATTGCAAGGAATTGGAGGCCCAATGACAAGGTCAAGAAACAAGAAAATGCAGGAAGCGATATGTTGTTTAGTGAAAGAAATTGAAATGAAAGAATCTATTCAGCATAAGAATAAAATGCTTATTATGTGAAGTGTTGAAGAAGATATTGACATCATACAAGGTGGTCAAGCACACAAGCACAAGAGCCCAAGCCAATAAAAGATATTGAATGGACAAAGGAAAAGGAAAGTACATGCAACTTTCCTTAAATCAAACTTTTACTTGACCAACAAGAATATATTGGCGGATTTGACAATCTTCCCAAAGTTAGTTTAAAAATTTTACATCATCAAAGTTGTAGCTGTTTTCAAAACCTTTTCGGAATGAGCTGAATCATAAAAATCAGATGTCGTTTGCCTATTTCCTAATTTACTTGTTGTTAGTTTAGAAAGTGTGTAGCCTATTTAAAGGCATTTAATCTATTGTAATAGGGGACAACTTTTATGATTAATTCACCTGGAGTGTTTTGGAGAGATTTTCTCTTTAGTTCTTTGCGAAGAACTCGATCTTCATCAAGTTAATTCTTGATAGATCAAATTTGATAGCTTTGGTTCTTACATAAAAGTTTGGTCTGGGTCAAGCTCCTTGTTTGATAACTTAGGTNAGGTTCGATTGGGTTAATCTATTGTTAAAGGGTCTCAGGTTTGATATACCAGTGGTTCTCATCATTTGGTATCAGTGCTTTCGCTCCTTTATTAAAGTTTCTATCTTCATTTAAGCTTTCTTATTCTTCTTTATTTCCTTACTTCCCATCTTCTATCTTTCTATCTTTCTATCTTTTCTTAATTTTCTATCTTTCTGTCAGAAAAAAAAGAAAAGCAAAAAAAAAATCGTATAAAAAACGTGAAAAAAGAATTATTGTCCAAAAAAAAGGAAAAGCACAGCAAAAAAAAAGTGAAAAAAGAACGATTTTTTTTTTCTTATTATCTTTGTTACTACCATTATAAAAAAAATCTCGTTACTTTAAAAAGTGCTTACTAACTTCCGTCATCAATATTTGTTTCAAAGTTATTTCTTTTAATTTTGGTGACTTCAAAGTTATTCCTTGCCTTTATTGCTCTTACAATATTAGAGCAATACTTCATTGTCATCATTCATCATTATACATACGCTTTCCTTGGATTGCATTATTTCTTCAAAATAGTTTGACTTTGACGATCTTGGAAGTTTGAATTTTTTGCTTAAAAGTTTGATCTTGATTGTTTTTACTTGCTGAGTATTTCTCCTGAATTGGGTTCTTACATAAATAACTAAAAGAGAAAATTGAGAGGAAAAAGGCAAGAGTGTGAGACTATTTTATAAAAGCCATTAATTGAGTGAAATACGAGTGTGAGTGACATTGGTTGAGTCTAAACACGTGAGGGAGTGAGTGAGGTCCGTATATGTTGTTATTTATTTGCTAACAGTTTCTTTTGCTTCTTATTTTGATAAATGAGTATGGCTGAAAGTCAATTTAATGTCGAGTCCGAGAATGAGAGCAACAGTTACAAAAAAGAGCGGTATTTTGGAAAAAACAGAGAAGATGGCAATCAAAGCAACATCAAGATAAACATTCCTTCTTTTCATGGTAAAAGTAATCCTGAATTATATTTGGAATGGGTAAGAAAGGTTGATCATATTTATGATTGTTACAGCTATACCGAGGAAAAGAAAATCAATTGGCCTCAATGAAATTGATGGACTATGCAAGTACATGGTGGGATCAACTAGTGAGAATTCGGAGAAGGCACGACGAAAGACCCATTTCTGCGTGGGAAGAAATGAAAACATTTATGCGTAAGAGATATGTTCCTAGTAATTATCATCGAGAAATTAAATGTTTTAGTTCTCAAGGATTCGGCCACTATGCTTCAAATTGTCTGAATAAATGAACAATGGTAATACGTGACAATGAGGATATTGAAAGGGAGAACTCAAGTGATGGCGAGATGCCCCCACTAAAAGATTGTAGCAATGTGGCGGTAGAGAAACCCATGAGAGGTGAATTTTTAGTCACTAGACGCGTGCTTAACGTTCAAGCTAAGGATGATGGAGATGAAGTACCAAGAGAACACATATTTCATACTAGATGCCACGTGAATAACAAGGTATGTAGTTTGATAATTGATAGTGGGAGTTGCACTAATGTTGCTAGTACTTTGTTAGTAGATAAGTTGGGATTGGAAACCAAAAAGCATCCAAATCCGTACAAGCTACGAAGGTTTAGCGATTGCGGTGAAGTCAAAGTTACTAAACGAGTGAAAATTGCTATGTCCATTGGAAAATATCATGATGTGGTTCTTTGTGATTTAGTTCCTATGCAAGCAACACATATTTTACTAGGAAGACCATGGCAATTTGATCAAAAAGTCAAGCATAACAGGTTCAAAATGAGTACAGCTTTATTCGAGATGGTAAGACAATCCTCTCAAGCCACTTAAACCGTGGGAAGCTAGTGAAGATCAAGAGAAATGTATAAGAGATTTCAAAATGCGAGAAAAGTCAATATGTGAGCAAAAGAGTGAAAAAGTGAGCGATAAGAGAAAAATAGAGAGTGAGAGAAAAGAAGAAGAGAGTGGAAAAAAAGACAAAGAGAGAAAAAAAGAGTGAGAGAGAAAACAAGAGGAGAGTGGGAAAATGAGTGGAATAGCTAGAAAAAGTGAGGTCAAAAGTGTGATGTTAGCAAGGCAACAAGTACTTGTTATCTTGTACAAGGATATTTATCTTTCTACTAACGAGTTAACCCCTTTGTTTCCAAGTGTTGTTTTCTACTCTTTTACAGAAATTTGAAGATGTATTTCCCAAAGAAGTTCTAAAGAAAAATGGAAATTGGCGAACGTGTGTGGATTGTCGAGCTATCAACAAGATCACGATAAAGTATCGACATCCTATTCCAAGGTTAGATGATGTGCTTAATGAATTACATGGTTCACGTTTATTTTCAAAAATAGATTTAAAGAATGGATACTACTAAATATGAATGAAAGAAGTGGATGAATGGAAAAACAACTTTTAAAACTAAGTATGGTCTTTATAAGTGCTTAGTAATGCTGTTTGGATTATCTAATGCGCCAAGTACTTTTATGAGATTAATGAACCATATGCTAAGAGCTTTTATTGGAAAATTTGTTGTTGTATACTTTGATGATATATTAATATACAACAAAACCTTAGATGCACATGTTGAACATTTGAATTTGATTGTAATTGCATTACGAGAAAATCAACTTTATGCTAACTTGAAGAAGTGCACTTTTTGCATAGATTTAGCAGTTTTTCTTGGTTTTGTCGTAGGATAAAAAGGGATTTCGATGGATGAAGAGAAGATCAAGGTGATTCAAGAGTGGCCGAGACCAAAGAATGCAAGTGAGGATAGGAGTTTCCATGGATTGGCAAGTTTTTATAGAAGGTTTGTTCGAGATTTTAGTACTATCGCGGCACCGTTGAATGATCTTGTTAAAAAGCATGCTGAATTTAAATGGAACAAAGTTCATGAACACGCTTTTAACCTTCTAAAAGATAAACTTACTAGTGCACCATTACTTGTGTTACCTAATTTTGATAATTATTTGAAATTGAATGTGATGCATCGGGAAAAGGTATTGGTAGTGTTTTAATGCAAGATTCCAAGCCAGTCGCTTACTTTAGTAAAACACTTAATGGAGCAGCTTTAAATTATCGAACAAATGACAATGAGTTGTATGCTTTAGTGAGGACTCTACAAACATGGCAACATTATTTGTGGCCAAAGGAATTCATTATTCATTCTGACCATGAAATTTTGAAGCATTTGAAGTCACAAGGAAAATTACACAAGAGGCACGCCAGGTGGATGAAGTTTATTGAAACCTTTCCATATGCTATAAAGTACAAAAAAGGTAAGGAAAATATTGTTACCGATGCATTATCTCGAAGGTATGTACTTCTAACGTCCTTACAATCAAAATTGCTTGGATTTGAATTAGTTAAAGAATTATATGAAGTCGATTTGGATTTTGGTGAAATTTGGAAATTGTGTGAAAAGATTGAATATTTAGATTATTATAGACATGATGGTTATTTGTTTAAAAAAGATAAACTTTGTGTTCCTAAATGTTTATTGAGAGAACTATTTGTTAGGAAAACTCATGCGGGCGATTTAATGAGACATTTTGGAGTGAGCAAAACCTTAACTATTTTATGTTAGCACTTTTATTGGCTGAAAATGAGACTTGATGTGCAAGTTATTTGTGAAAAATGTATCGAGTGTAGGAAAACTAAATAAAAAATCAAACCACACGGAAAGTATATTCATCTTCCAGTTCCTAGTCAACCTTGGATTGATATTTCAATGGATTTTGTTATTGGTTTGCCGAAAACACAAAGTGGAAAGGATAGTATTTTCATAGTTATTGATAGATTTAGTAAGATAGTACACTTTATTGCATGCTCAAAAACTAATGATGCTTCACATGTTGCGAATTTATTCTTCAAAGAGATTTTGCAGTTGCACGGCTTACCAAAAACTATTGTTATTGATCGAGATGTTAAATTTTTAAGTCACTTTTGGAGAACTTTGTCGAATAAGTTAGATACTAAACTTTTATTTTCAACTGTAGCATTATGCATACAAAGGTAATGTCAGAATTCATTAGAGATTTGCATACAAAGGTCAGGGAGAATATAGAAAAGAAAAATGAGCATTATGCATAGCAAGCAATCAAAAGCCGAACAAAAGTCGTATTCGAGCCAGGAGATTGGGTTTGGATTCACCTAAGGAAAGAAAGATTTGCAAGTAGAAGGAAAAATAAGTTGCAACCTCGAGGAGATGGTCCTTTTCAAGTGTTGGAGCGAATCAATGACAATGCCTACAAAATTGATTTGCCAAGTGAATATGGTAATGTAAGTGCCACTTTCAATGTTAGTGACTTATCTTTGTATGATGCAGGAGATTCGAGGAAAAATCTTTTCGAGGAAGGAGGGAATGATGTGGATCAAGTGATGAAACAAATCAATCCGAAGAAGAAAGAACAATTGCAAGGAATTGGAGGCCCAATGACAAGGTCAAGAACCAAGAAAATGCAGGAAGCGCTATGTTGTTTAGTGGAAGAAATTAAAATCAAAGAATCTATTCAACATAAGAATAAAATGCTTATTATGTTAAGTGTTGCAGAAGATATTGACATCATACAAGGTGGTCATGCACATAAGCCCAAGAGCCCAAGCCAATAAAAGATATTGAATGGACAAAGGAAATAGGAAAGTACATGCAACTTTCCTAAAATAAAACTTTTACTTGACCAGCAAGAATATATTGGAAGATTCGAAAATCTTCCCAAAGTTATTTAAAAAAAATTCATAAAAATTGTAGCTTCTTTCAAGACCTTGTCGGGATGGGCTGGATCATAAAAATTGGACGTTGTTTGCCTTGCAAAATACACAGCTTACCGAAACAGAAGTGCCTTGCAACAAATTCCGAAAATTCTTTCTTTTATTTTGTTAAGTTTCCTAATTACTTTCTATTTTCTAATTTACTTGTTGTCATTTTAGAAAGTGTGTAGCCTATTTAAAGGCATTTAAGCTATTGTAATAGGGGACAACTTTTATGATTAATTCACATTGAGTGTTTTGGAGAGATTTTCTCTTTGCTTCTTTGCAAAGAACTCGATCTTCATCAAGTTAATTCTTGATAGATCAAATTTGATTAGCTTTGGTTCTTACCGAAAAGTTCAGTTTGGGTCAAGCTCCTTGTTTGATAACTTAGGTTCCGTCGGCAAGGTTTGATTGGGGTCAAGTTCCTCGTACTTGATTCAAAGGCAATCTAGGTATCTTTTTCCGCATTGTTGATGGGTCTCGGGTTTGATAGAACCTTGGTTCTCAGCATGATTGGAAACAAGTAAGAAAAAATAACCATCAGAAACTTCGGTCGCTATGTGAAGATGTGGGAATGACAAGGTAATAGCAAAGCATTTTGATTACTTGGTCACCAAGTAAACTTTTTTCAACGTTGGGTTCGGGCTCCAAATCGTTCCAAAAGTTTAATTGCAACGTAAAAAGGTTATAACAAGAGTGGTTGATGCTTTTACGCACGAATCTTGTGTTAAAACGAGTACATAGAAGAAAAAGAGAAAAAAAGCATTTTTTGCACTAATTTTATGGTTGGTTAATTTTTTAAATGGGACCCGTTTCAGGTTCCGAGAGGAGCCCATCTTCGTTCTCGGCTATCAAGTGTATGTATGAAGGAAAACAAGTAAGAAAAAATAATAATCAGAAACTTCGTTCGCTATGTGAAGGCGTGAGAATGACAATGTAATAGCAAGACATTTTGATTACTTGATCACCGAGTAAACTTTTTTTAATGTCGGGTTCGGGCTCCAAATCATCCCAAAAGTTTACTTTTTTTTTATGTTGCGTGAAAAAATGTTATATCTAGTGTTAAAACGAGTACAGAGAGGAAAAAGAGAAAAAAGACATTTTTTTGCACTAATTTTAGGGCTGGTTACTTGTCTAAATGGGACCCGTTACGGGTTTTGAGAGGAGGCAATCTTCGTCCTCGGGTGTCAAGTGTATGTATGAGGGGAAACAAGTAAGAAAAAATAATCATCGGAAACTTCGTTCGCTATGTGAAGGCGTAGGAATGACAAGGTAATAACAAGACATTTTGATTACTTGATGACCAAGTAAACTTTTTTCAGCGTCGGGTTTGGGCTCCAAATAGTTCCAAAAGTTTATTTTCAATAAAAAAAAGTCATCACAAGTGTGGTTGGTGCTTTTACTCACGAATCTGGTGTCAAAACGAGCACAGAGAATAAAAAGAGGAAAAAAAAGGCATTTTTTGCAATAATTTTAGGGATAGTTACTTGTCTAAATGCACCCGTTCTTGATTCCTAGAGGAACAAATCTTCATCTTTGGCTGTCAAGTGTATGTATGAGGGGAAACAAGTAAGAAAAAATAACCATCGGAAACTTCGGTCGCTATGTGAAGGCAGTGGAATGACAAGATAATAGTAAGGCATTTTGATTACTTGGTCACCAAGTAAACTTTTTTCAACGTCGGGTTCGGGCTCCAAATCGTTCCAAAAGTTTAATTGCAACATAAAAAAGTTATAACAAGAGTGGTTGCTGCTTTTACCCACGAATCTGGTGTTAAAACGAGCATAGAGAAGAAAAAGAAGAAAAAAAAATGGTATTTTTTTACAATAATTTTAGGGCTAGTTGCTTGTCTAAATGCACCCGTTCTGGATTCTGAGAGGAACTAATCTTCGTCCTCGGCTGTCAAGTATATGTATGAGGGAAAACAAGTAAGAAAAAATAATCATCGGAACTTTCAGTCGCTATGTGAAGTTGGAATGACAAGGTAATAACAAGGCATTTTGATTACTTGGTCACCATGTAAACTTTTTTCAACATCGGGTTTGGGCTCCAAATCATTTTAAAAGTTTAATTGCAACATATTAAAGTTATAACAAGAGTGATTGGTGCTTTTACGCACGAATCTGGTGTTAAAATGAGTACAGAGAAGAAAAAGAGGAAAAAAAAGCATTTTGTTACCTGTCTGAATGGACCCGTTCTGGGTTTCGAGAGGAGCCAATCTTTGTTCTCGGCTGTCAAGTGTATGTATGATGGGAAACAAGTAAGAAAAAATAACCATCGAAAACTTCGGTCTCAATGGAAGGCATGGGAATGACAAGATCATAGCAAGGCATTTTGATTACTTGGTCACCAAGTAAACTTTTTTCTGTAACACCCTTGCTTTTTGTGTATGGTACAGTGATCTTGTGATTTAGTTTTGATAGTACGGTAAATTAGAAGTTATGATCGATGAAGGGAAAAAAAATTGTTACGTGTATGAAGGGTTTGAAGGAAAGTTAGAATAAATAAAACTCTTAAAGATTGCACGAAATTCTGGTTTCTATTATTTCAGATGGAGACCCCATATTTACATCAAAGTTTTGGAAAAGCTTCAAAAGGCAATGGGGACAAGTTTGAATTTTAGTACAGCTTTTCATCCTCAAACCGATGGCCAAACCAAAAGAATAATTCAAATATTAGAAGACATGTTGAAAGCATGTGTTTTAGAATTCCAAGTGACATGGAGTAAGTTATTAGCATTAGTGGAATTCACGTATAATAATAGTTATCAAGCTACGATTGGTATGGAACCATATGAGGCGTTGTACGGGAGGAAATGTAGGTCGCCTCTATATTGGAATGAAGTCAGTGAAGCTCAATTATATGGTCTCGAGATTTTGCAACAAACTATAGAGCAAGTGAGAGTAATTTGGGAAAGGATCAAAACAGCACAAAGTCGTCAAAAAAGTTATGCTAACCAACGAAGAAGGGAATTGGAGTTTGAGAAAGGTGATGAAGTTTTCCTTAAAGTTTCTCCATTCAAAGGAGTAAGACGGTTCGGTAAAAAGGGAAAGCTCACTCCAAGATTCATCAGACCTTTCAATATAGTGGAAAAGATAGGAAAGACGACTTATAAGTTAGAGTTGTCATCGACTATGAAAGGAGTGCATAATGTATTTCACATTTTAATGTTAAGAAAGTTTATGCGCGATCCAAATCAGGTAGTTTAACCAAGTAGTATCGAAGTGGACCAACTTTAAAACATATGAAGAGAAGCCGATAAAGATTTTAGACTCCAAAATAAAAGAATTGAGAAATAAGCAAGTTCCACTAGTCAAAGTATTGTGGAAAAACCACTCTATGGAAGAAACTACTTGGGAAAGACAACAAGATATGGAGAAGAAATATCCTGATTTGTTTGACATGTAATTTTGAGGACAAAATTTCAAATAAGGAGGGTGGATTGTAACACACTTGCTTTTTGTGTATGGTACAATGATCTTGTGATTTAGTTTTGATGGTACGATAAATTAGAAGTTGTGATCGATGAAGGGAAAAAAAAATTGTTACGTGTATGAAGGGTTTGAAGGAAAGTTCGAATAAATAAAACTCTCAATCATAAGATTAACCTAAGTTAATTAGTGATTATTAGAATGGACACCTTCTACTTGAATGGACACCTCATGCTTTCCTCTACCTCCACCTTAATTTTTTATGTAAAAATAATATAAATCAAAATGTTTTTATTAAAGTTAAATAAATAGGATTGGTGAATTTGTGGAGCAGCTTAAGTGGGGTGGAATGATGAGAAAACACCTCATGCTTTCTCCACCTCCTCCTCAGCTTTTTATGAAGAGGGTTTCCAATCAGATGGGGAAAACCACAAAATTCATCTTCTTCTCTCATGTTCTCGCTTGTTTTGTAGGAGAAAAGTGATGATTTAAGGATAGTTGAAGTGTGTGAGGGTATTTAGTGCATAAAAGTGAGATTTAGTGCACCATCGAAGCAAGAAAAGAGCAAAACAGGGAAGCCACGAATTTGGAAACTCTGGTGCAATTTTTATTTCCTTTAAGGTATCAATTCTTACCCTATATTGATATCTAAGTGCTTGGGTTGGTTAAGAATGGTTGCTATGCATGAATTTTAAAGTTGTATCAAGATTTCCCAATTTTGGATAAATCTGCACAGTTTTAGAATTTGAATTATTACAAGGTTTTTGAGTGGTAATTTGATTTTACTCTCATCATATTACTTAAAGTAGACATCTTAAAAAAAGTTATGACACTTGAATCATCGTAATTGGACTTGTGTATCTCAAGTTATAGTTGTTGGAAGTTACTGCAAAGCAGGGTATATCTGAGATTGCTCACTTAATTTTCTTTTATGTATTAAGGTGACCAAGTGTTAAGTGTTGAAGATTAAGGGATTAAGTGATCAAATTAAAGCTAAGGACTTCAAGTAAGTAACTCTGAATGTCTTTGCCCAATTGGGACTACAATACAAAGAGTAGACTTTATGGATTATGATTTGAATTGATTAGGTGCTAGATTAAGTATGGATAATATTATGTTGGGGCGTATTGCACAATACACCGACCATAACTCTTGGGATTGTTTGCAATTGTTTGATGATTGATATGTTAAGTTAAATTTAATATTACATTATAGGTTATATGAATGTTGTATGTCATGCATGATCAATTGGGGATGATAATTGATCAATTGGGGATGATAGTTGTTGGAAGGGCATTGTTTGATCAATTGGGATTGTTTTACATGCATGGTTTTCATGATAATTCAACCGGATATTGGGGATGGAGTAGAGTAAGTTTGTCTCAAGGGAGGAGAGGAGTCCATCTTCGTCCTCGACTGTTAAGTGTATGCATGAGTGGAAACAAGTAAGAAAAAAAAACCATCGGAAACTTCGGTCGCTAAGTAAAGGCATGGGAATGACAAGATAATAGCAAGGAATTTTGATTACTTGGTCACCAAGTAAAAATTTTTCAACGTCGGGTTCGGGCTCCAAGTAATGAAGTTTACTTGTTGACCAAGTAATCAAAATATTTTGTTATTACCTTGTCATTCTCACGCCTTTACTTAGCGACCGAAGTTTCTGATGGTTATTTTTTCTTACATGTTTCCACTCATGCAAACATTTGACAGCCGAGTGAGGGATCGAGATTGACCTAAGTGGGGGGGGGGGG
>QAOC01028869.1:0-12540 GCA_003255005.1 Begonia fuchsioides | reverse complement strand
GTGTGAATTGTTTAGTTATTTCCAAACTCTAGTGCGGAATTCTTAATCAGATAAATAAGAGTTTAGAGTAAGAAAGTTACACCGGTTTGGTAACGTGGTTCGGCCAACCTTGCCTACGTCCGCGCTTCAAGGTACCTCCTTGAAGATCTTTCCCGCTCAAACCTTGAGCTTCACTCCGATTGACTTACAAGTGTCAACTAAATCTTTTGACTCTTTTCTTGAAGGAGCGTCACCCCTTTTACCAGGATAGTTCAAGTAGAACAATTACAATTTGTACGATTATAAAAATTGACTCACTCAATCTCAAGAAAGATATACAACTTTAGTAGTAGGATTTGAGAGAGTAAAAAGTTTCAAGAATAAATTTGGCAGCACTTCGGCATAGTTTTCTCTTGTAAGAATTCGTCACTTCAAAATGAGATCGCTTCATCTATTTATAGATTGTTGTTGATTTGTCTAGTTGGGTCGACACAATTCCTATTGGGGTCGACACAAACACTAGCTGGTAGACACATAAAAAATATAGCCGTTTAGAATTTTCTGACCGTTATTGTTGATCTGCTCAATTGGGTCGACACATTTGCTGTTGGGGTCGACACAAATTCTTCTCTGGAATCTTTAGGGTCGACACCACCTTTTGTGCGGTCGACATAACCTTGAAAAAACCTTCTCTTAGAAACTCTGGGGTCGACACAGATGTTGGTAGAGGTCGACACAAATCTAAAGGATTCGTCTCTGGAAAAGCTAGGGTCAACACAAGTGGTATGTGGTCGACACAAATGGGTTGGGTCGAGACATATTTTGAATGTTAGAGTCGACATGTAAAATGAAGGCAGGGTCGACACAAAGATTTTGGTAAGGTCGACACAATGTCTTTTATAGGGTCGACACCTATAGTTTGGATAGGTCGACACATTTGCACGTTGTACTGCCTTTTTGGGTCGACACAAGAATTATAGGTGGGTCGACACAATTGAAAAGACTCAGCCTCTGTTTTGAACAAGGGTCGACATAAAACACTAGGGGTCGACACAAATTATGAAAGGTTAAGCTTCTGGATTTTCTAAGGGTCGACACAAGGACTTTATGGGTCGACACAAACTGCATATATATTTGAAATTTCTGCAGCACTTAAAAAAATTGTTAAACTTTAATTGTACCCTACAAATAGGGTATTTCTCATGAATGGTTAAAGTCTAATTTAAGCATTATAAAGTAATTTATTTTATCTATTTTATCTTTCATGCTAATCTTACATAGATATCATAAACAATTGATTGCTTTAAAAACACTTTTAAAGCCAACATCGAAGACGAAGATTGGCTCCTCTCGGAACCTGGAACGAATCCATTTTGACGAGTAACCAGCACTAAAAAAAGTGCAAAAACATGTTTTTTTTCCTCTTTTTCTTCTCTATACTTGGTTTAACACCAGATTCGTGCGTAAAAGCACCAACCACTATTGTGATAACTTTTCTATGTTGTAATTAAACTTTTAGAAGGATTTGGATCCTGAACCCGACATTGAAAAAAGTTTACTTTGTGACCAAGTAATCAAAATGCTTTGCTATTACCTTGTCATTCACACGGCTTACTTAGCGGCCAAAGTTTCCGATGGTTATTTTTACTTAGATATTTCCACATATACATACACTTGATAGCCGAGGATGAAGATTGGCTCCTCTCGAAAACCGGAACGTGTCCACTTATACAAGCAACGAGCCCTAAAAATAGTGCAAAAAAATGCATTTTCCCTCTTTTCTTCATTGTACTTATTTTAACACCACATTCGTGTGTAAAAACGCTAACCACTCTTGTGATAACTTTTTTATTTTGTAATTAAAAATTTGGAACAATTTGGAGCCAGAACCCGGCGTTGAAAAAAGTTTACTTTGTGACCAAGTAATCAAATTATATTGCTATTACCTTGTCATTCTCACGTCTTTACTTAGCGACAGAAGTTTCCAATAGTTATTTTTTCTTACATGTTTCCACTCATCCATACACTTGACAACCAAGGACGAAAATTAGCTCCTCTCAAAGAAGGGAACGAGTCTATTTTGACAAGTAACCAGCCCAAAAAATAGTGCAAAAAATGTCTTTTTCATTTTTTTTCTTCACTGTACTCGTTTTAACACTAGATTCGTGCGTAAAAACAACAACCACTCTCGTGATAACTTTTTTAGGTTGTAATTAAACTTTTGGAATGATTTGGAGCGCGAACCCGACGTTGAAAAAAGTTTACTTGGTGACCAAGTAATCAAACTGTTTTGCTATTACCTTGTCATTCTCACGCCTTTACTTAGCGACCGAGGTTTCTGACGGTTATTTTTTCTTACATGTTTCCACTTATGCAAACATTTGATAGCCGAGGACGAAGATTGGCTCCTCTTGGAACCCGGAAGGTGTCCATTTCGACAAGTAACAAGCCTTAAAAATAGTGCAAAAAAAATCCTTTTTTTTAACAATTTTTCTTCACTGTACTCGTTTTAACACCAGATTCGTGCGTAAAAGCGCCAACCACTCTTGTGATTACTTTTTTGTGTTGTAATTAAACTTTTGGAACGATTTGGAGCCCGAACTTGACATTGAAAAAAGTTTACTTGGTGACCAAGTAATAAAAATGGCTTGCTATTACCTTGTCATTCCCACGCCTGTACTTAGCGACCGAAGTTTCCGATGGTTATTTTTTCTTACATGTTTCCACTCATGCAATTACTTGATAGCCGAAGATGAAGATTGGCTCCTCTCAGAACCCGAAACGGGTCCATTTTGACAAGCAACCATTTCTAAAAATAATGAAAAAAATGACTTTTTTCCTCTTTTTCTTCACTGTACTCGTTTTAACACAAGATTCGTGCATAAAAGCACCAACCCCTCTTGTCATAAATTTTTATGTAGTAATTAAACTTTTGGAACAATTTGGATCCCGAACACGACGTTGAAAAAAGTTTACTTTGTGACCAAGTAATCAAAATATCTTGCTATTACCTTGTCATTCTCACGCCTATACTTAGCGACAGAAGTTTCCAATAGTTATTTTTTCTTACATGTTTCCACTCATGCATATACTTGACAACCAAGGACGAAAATTGGCTCCTCTCAAAAAACGGAACGGGTCTATTTTGACAAGTAACCAGCCCAAAAAATAGTTCAAAAACTGTCTTTTTTATTTTTTTTCTTCACTGTACTCGTTTTAACACTAGATTCGTTCGTAAAAGCACCAACCACTCTCGTGATAACTTTTTTAGGTTGTAATTAAACTTTTGGAATGATTTGGAGCGCGAACTCGACGTTGAAAAAAGTTTACTTGGTGACCAAGTAATCAAAATGTTTTGCTATTACCTTGTCATTCCCACGCCTGTACTTAGCGACCGAAGTTTCCGATGGTTATTTTTTCTTACATGTTTCCAATTATGCATACATTTGACAGCCGATGACCAAGATTGGCTCCTCTCAAAACAAGGAATGAGTTCATTTTGACAAGTAACGAGCCCTAAAAAAAGTGCAAAAAATGCTTTTTTCCCTCTTTTTTCTTCACTGTACTCGTTTTAACACCAGATTCGTGTGTAAAAGCGCCAACCACTCTTGTGATTACTTTTTTGTGTTGTAATTAAACTTTTGGAACAATTTGGAGCCCAAACTTGACGTTGAAAAAAGTTTACCTTGTGACCGAAGAATAATGCAAAAAAATGACTTTTTTCCTCTTTTTCTTCACTGTACTCGTTTTAACACAAAATTCGTGCATAAAAGCACCAACCCCTCTTGTCATAAATTTTTATGTAGTAATTAAACTTTTGGAACAATTTGGATCCCGAACACGACGTTGAAAAAAGTTTACTTAGTAACCAAGTAATAAAAATGCCCTGTTATTACCTTGTCATTCTCACGCCTTTACTTAGCGACCGAAGTTTCCGATAATTATTTTTTCTTAAATGTTTCCAATTATGCATACATTTGACAGCCGAGGACCAAGATTGACTCCTCTCAAAACAAGGAATGGGTTCATTTTGACAAGTAACGAGCCCTAAAAAAAGTGCAAAAAATGCTTTTTTCCCTCTTTTTTCTTCACTGTACTCGTTTTAACACCAGATTCGTGTGTAAAAGCACCAACCACTCTTGTGATAACTTTTCAATGTTGTAATTAAACTTTTAGAATGATTTGGATCCTGAACTCGACGTTGAAAAAAGTTTACTTGGTGACCAAGTAATCAAAATGCCTTGTTATTACCTTGTCATTCACACGGCTTACTTAGCGAGCGAAGTTTTCGATGGTTATTTTTTCTTAGATGTTTCCACTCATGCATACACTTTATAGCCGATGATGAAGATTGGCTCCTCTCGGAACTCGGAACGTGTCCATTTTTACAAGTAACAAGCCCTAAAAAAAGTGAAAAAATTCATTTTTCCCCTTTTTCTTCATTGTACTTATTTTAACACTAGATTCGTGAGTAAATGCGCCAACCACTATTGTCATAACTTTTTTATTTTGTAATTAAAATTTTGGAACTATTTGGAGCCCGAACACAATGTTGAAAAAGGTTTACTTGGTCACCAAGTGATCAAAATATCTTGCTATTACCTTGTCATTCCCATGCCTTTACTTAGCGACCGAAAGTTCCAATGGTTATTTTTTCTAACATGTTTCCATTCATGCATACACTTGACAACCGAGGACGAAGATTGACTTCTCTCGAAAAACAGAACGGGTCCATTTTGACAAGTAACCAGCGCAAAAAATAGTGCAAAAAATATCTTTTTTCCTCTTTTTCTTCACTGTACTCGTTTTAACACAAGATTCGAGCATAAAAGCACCAACTACTCTTGTGATAACTTTTTTAGGTTGTAATTAAACTTTTGGAATGATTTGGAGCCCGAACCCGTAGTTGAAAAAAGTTTACTTGGTGAACAAACTAATCAAAATGCTTTGCTATTACTTTGTCATTCCCACGCCTTTACTTAGCGACCGAAGTTTCTGATTGTTATTTTTTCTTACATGTTTCCACTCATGAATACACTTGACAGCCGATGATGAAGATTGGCTCCTTTTGGAACCCGGACTGGGTCCATTTTGACAAGTAACCATCCCTAAAAATAGTGCAAAAAAATGCTTTTTTTTCCTCTTTTCCTTCATTGTACTCGTTTTAACACCAGATTCAAGCGTCAAAGAACCAACAACTCTTGTTATAACTTTTTTATGTTGTATTTAAACATTTCTAATGATTTGGAGCCCGAATCCGATGATGAAAAAAGTTTACTTTGTGACCAAGTAACGAAAATGTTTTGCTATTACCTTGTCATTCCCACGCCTTTACTTAGGGACTGAACTTTTCGATGGTTATTTTTTTTTACCTATTTCAACTCATGCATACACTTGACAGTCGAGTACAAAGATTGGCTCATCTCGGAACCCGGAACGAGACCATTTTGACAAGTAAGCAGCCCTAAAAATAGTGCAAAAAAATGCATTTTCCCCCTTTTTTTTCATTGTACTTTTTTTAACACCAAATTCGTGCGTAAAAGTGCCAACCACTCTTGTAATGATTTTTTATTTTGTAATTAAAATTTTGGAATGATTTGGAGCCCGAACCCAGTGTTGAAAATAGTTTACTTGGTGACCAAGTAATCAAAATGCATTGCTATTATGTTTTCATTTCCACGCCTTTACTTA
This sequence comes from Begonia fuchsioides, assembly GCA_003255005.1. Classification (NCBI taxonomy): domain Eukaryota; kingdom Viridiplantae; phylum Streptophyta; class Magnoliopsida; order Cucurbitales; family Begoniaceae; genus Begonia; species Begonia fuchsioides. Next base: position 6,870 of record QAOC01028869.1, on the reverse strand, counting down.
GCGACCGAAGTTTTCGATGGTTATTTTTGCTTACTTGTTTCCACTTATGCATACACTTGACACCCTATGACAAAGTTTGGCTCCTTCGGAACCCAAAACAGGTCAATTTTGACAAGTAACCAGCCCTAAAAATAGTGCAAAAAATATATTTTTTTCCTCTTTTTCTTCACTGTACTCGTTTTAACACAAGATTCGTGTGTAAAAGCACAAACCACTCTTGTGATAACTTTTTTATGTTGTAATTAAACTTTTATAACAATTTGATAACTTTTATAGTGCAAAAAATGCCTTTTTATCCTCTTGTTCTTCACGGTAGTTGTTTTAACACCAGATTCGTGCGTGAAAGCACCAAGCACTCTTATGATAACTTTTTTATGTTGTAATTATACTTTTGAATTAATTTGGATCCTTAACCCGACATTGTAAAAAGTTTACTTGGTGTCTAAGTAATCAAAATGTCTTGTTATTACCTTGTCATTTCTACGCCTTTACTTAGCAACCGAAGTTTCCAATGGTTATTTTTTCTTACATGTTTCCACTCATGCAGACACTTGACACCCAATGACGAAGATTGGCTCCTTTTGGAACCCAAAATGGGTCCATTTTGACAAGTAACCAGCCCTAAAAATAATGCAAAAACCTATATTTTTTTCGTCTTTTTCTTCATTGTACTCGTTTTAACACCACATTCGTGCGTAACAGCACAACACCACTCTTGTGATAATTTTTTAATATTGTAATTAAACTTTTGGAACAATTTGGAGCTCAAACACGACGTTGAAAAAAAGTTTACTTTGATACCAAGTAATCAAAATGCATTGCTATTACCTTCTCATTCCCACGCCTTTACTTGTTCTAACTTTTTTACGTTGTAATTAAACTTTTGGAACGATTGTGAGCCCGAACCCAACGTTGAAAAAAGTTTACTTGGTAACCTAGTAATCAAAATGTCTTCCTATTACCTTGTCATTCCTACGCCTTTACTTAGAGACCGAAGTTTTCGATGGTTATTTTTTCTTACTTGTTTCGACTAAAGCATTCACTTGACAGCCGATAATAAAGATTGGCTCCTCTCGAAATCCAAAACGGGTCTATTTTGACAAGTAACTATCCTTAAAAATAGGGCAAAAAAATGCATTTTTTCCTTTTTTTCTTTACTATACTCGATTTAACACTAGATTCGTGCGTAAAAGCACCAACCACTCTTGTGATAACTTTTTTATGTTGTAATTAAACTTTTGGAACGATTTGGAGCCCGAACTCGACGTTGAAAAAAGTTTACTTGGTGACCAAATATCAAAAATGCCTTGCTATAACCTATTCATTCCCACACCTTTACTTAGCGACCGAAGTTTTGAATGGTTATATTTTCTTACCTGTTTCCACCCATGCATACACTTGACACCCGATGATGAAAATTGGCTATTCTCAGAACCCAATACGGGTCCATTTTGACAAGTGGAGCCCTAAAAATAGTGCAAGAAAATGCCTTTTTTCCCTCTTTTTCTTGACTGTACTCGTTTTCACACCAGATTTGTGCGTAAAAGCACCAACAACTATTGTGATAACTTTTTTATTTGGTAATTAAACTTTTGTAATCATTTGGAGCGCGAACCCGACGTTGAACAAAGTTTACTTAGCGACCAAAGTTTTCGATGGTTATTTTTCTTACTTGTTTCCACTAATGCATACACTTGACTGCCGAGGACCAAAATTAGCTCCTCTTAGAATCCAGAACGGGTCCCTTTTGACAAGTAACCAGCTCAAAAAAGGTGCATAAAAATGCCTTTTTATCCTCGTTTTCTTCACAGTACTGGTTTTAACACCAGATTGGTGCGTCAAAGCACCAACCACTCTTGTGATAACTTTTTTATGTTGTAATTATACTTTTGAAATAATTTGGATCCTGAAACCGACAATGAAGAAAGTTTACTTGGTCACCAAGCAGTCAAAATGCCTTGCTATTACCTTGTCATTCCGATGCCTTCACTTAACGACTGAAGTTTCCGATGGTTAGTTTTTTACTTGTTTCCACTCATGCATACACTTGACAGCCGAGGACCAAGATTGGCTCCTCTCAAAACCCGAAATGGGTCCATTTTGACAAGTAACCAGCCCTAAAAATAGTGCAAAAAATGTTTTTTTTCCCTCTTTTTCTTCACTGTACTCGTTTTAACACCAGATTCATGTGTAAAAGCGCCAACCACTGTTGTGATAAAGTTTTAATGTTGTAATTAAACCTTTGCAATGATTTGGAGCCCGAACTGGACGTTGAAAATAGTTTACTTGGTGACCAAGTAATCAGAATGCCTATCTATTACCTTGTCATTCCCACGCCTTTACTTAGCGACCAAAGATTCTGATGTTTATTTTTTCTTACTTGTTTTCACTCATGCATATATTTAACAGCCGAGGACGAAGATTGGCTCTTCTAAAAATACAAAACGGGTCCATTTTAACAAGTAACAAGCCCAAAAAATAGTGCAAAAAATGTCTTTTTTTAACACAAGATTCGAGCGTAAAAGCACCAACCACTCTTGTGATAACTTTTTTAGGTTGTAATTAAACTTTTGGAATTATATGGAGCCCGAACCCGTCGTTGAAAAAAGTTTACTTAGTGACCAAGTAATCAAAATATTTTGCTATTACCTTGTCATTCTCACGCCTTTACTTAGCGACCGAAGTTTGCGATGGTTATTTTTTGTTACAAGTTTCCACACATGCATACACTTGAAAGCAAAGGACGAACATTGGCTCCTCTTGAAACTCGGAACGTGTCCATTTTGACAAGTAACCACCCCTAAAATTAGAGCAAAAAATGCCTTTTTTTCCTCTATTTCTTCACTGTACTCGTCTTAACACCATATTCGTGCGTAAAAGCATAAACCACTCTTTTGATAACTTTTTTATGTTGTAATTAAACTTTTTTAACAATTTAGAGCCCGAACTCGACGTTGAAAAATGTTCATTTGGTAACCAAGTAATCAAAAGGCTTTGCTATTACCTTGTCATTGCCACGTCTTTACTTACCGATCAATGTTTGTGATGGTTATTTTTTCAGACACGTTTCAAGACATGCATACACTTAGCAGCCAAGGACAAAGATTGGCTCATCTCAGAACTCGGAACAGGTCCATTTTGACAAGTAACCAACCCTAAAAATAGTACCAAAAAATATCTTTTTTCCTCTTTTTCTTCACTGTACTCGTTTTAACACCAGATTCGTGTGTAAAAGCGCCGATCACTCTTGTGATAACTTTTTTATGTTGTAATTAATCTTTTAGAATGATTTGGAGCCAAAACCCGACGTTGAAAAAAGTTTACTTGGTGACCAAGTAATCAAAATGTCTTGCTATTACTTTGTAATTCTCACGTCTTTACTTAGCGACCGAAGTTTTTTATGGTTATTTTTTCTCATTTGTTTCCACTCATGCATACACTTGACAACCGAGGACGAAGATTGGCTCCTCTTGGAACCTGAAACGCGTCCATTTTGACAAGTAAACAGCCCTAAAAATATTTAAAAGAATGCCTTTTATTACCTTTTTTCTTCACTGTACCCGTTTCAAAACAAGATTCGTGCGTAAAAGCACCAAGAACTCTTGTGTTAACTTTTTTATGTTGTAGTTAAACTTTTGGAACGATTTGCAGCCTAAACCCGTAGTTGGAAAAACTTTACTTGGTGACTAAGTAATGAAAATGTCTTGCTATTACCTTGTCATTCCCAAATCTTTACTTAGCAACCGAAGTTTATGATGGTTATTTTTTCTTACTTGTTTCCACTCATGCATACACTTGAAAACCGAGGATGAAGATTGGCTCCTCTCGGAACCCGGAACGGGTCCATTTTGACAAGTAACGAGCCCTAAAAATATTGCAAAAAATGCTTTTTTTTCCTCTTTTCTTCACTGTACTCATTTTGACACCAGATTCGTGCCTAAAAGCACCAACAACTCTTGTGACGACTTTTTTATGTTGTAATTATACTTTTCAAATAATTTGGATCCTAAACCCGACATTGAAAAAAGTTTACTTTGTGACCAAATAATCAAAATGCCTTGCTATTAACTTGTTATTCTCACCCCTTTACTTAGCGACCGAATTTTTCGATGGTTATTTTTGCTTACTTGTTTCCACTCATGCATCCAAGGCCTATTTTTGATGAATCACAGTAAATACTAAAACGTCCATCTTCATTTGGAAGTTTTAATATTGGGGCTGTGGTCGGTTTATCTTTTAATACCTGAAAACTTTGTTCACAATCAAATGACCACCAGAATTTCATGTTCTTCTTGGTTAATCGAGTTAAAGGCATAGCAATTTTTGAAAATCCTTCAATGAATTTTCGATAATAGCCTGCAAGTCTAAGAAAACTCCTTACATCTCCCACATTCCTTCGTTGTGGCCAATCTTTGATTGTTAGAATCTTTGCTGGATCCACAGATATACCATCTTCATTGATAACATGGCCGAGAAAATTCACTCGATCTAGCCAAAATTTACATTTAGAAAATTTTGCATATAACTTGTGTTGCCTTAATTTATCTAAAATAATCTCCAAATGGTTCTCATGTTCTTCTTTGCTTCTAGAATAGATAAGGATATCATTGATAAAGACAATTACAAATCTGTCTAAATATTCTTGAAACACTCTATTCATTAAGTCCATAAATGCTGCAGGCGCATTTGTTAATCCAAAAGACATTACCAAAAACTCATAATGTCCATACCTTGTACGAAATGTTGTCTTTGGAATATCTTCAGACTTCACTTTAAGCTAATAATAACCCGAACGCAAGTCTATCTTTGAGAAAACTCGTGCATCAATGAGTTGATCGAATAAATCATCTATTCATGGTAAATGATACTTATTTTTTACCGTCAACTTATTCAACTCTCTGTAATCGATGCACATTCTCATTGTTCCATCTTTCTTCTTTACAAATAATACTGGAGCTCCCCAAGGGGAAAAACTTGGCTGAATGAACCCCTACCTCATAAATTCTTCCAATTGACTTTTTAGCTCCTTCAATTCAGCTGGGGCCATCCTATACGGGTTTTTAGATACCGGTTCTGCGCCAGGGTATACATCAATTACAAATTCAATCTCCCAGTCGGGTGGCAAACCAGGAAGATCATCTAGAAAAACTTTTGTAAAATTTTGCACTACCGGAATCTCCTTCAGTTGGATACTTGGTTGTTTTTTAGTATCAATAATACTTGCCAAGAATCCTTCACACCCGCTTTTCAGTAATTGTTGAGCTTTAAGAGCTTATATAATCAGCATTTTCTTTGCACACTTAACTGCTTGAAAAGAACAATTTTTTTCATTCGGAGGATGAAAATAAACAATCTTGGTCCTACAATTAATTGTTGCATAATGTCGATGCATCCAGTCCATTCCCAGAATTGCATCATAACCCTTCATTTTCATGACTATGAAATCAGCATATAGTATCCTATCATCTATCTTAACTATGCACTCTCGTAACACATGGCTTAAATGTAAATGCTCACCCGAAGGTAGCCTCACATCATACTCATACTCTGCTTCTTTAGGGTAGGTAAGCATACATATAAACTCAAGTGAGATAAACGAATGAGTTGCACCTGAATCAATCAATGTATAAGCAGGTATATCCATAATATAAATGGTACCTGATACCACTGCAGATTCATTTGCCTCTTCTGGTTCTATCATTGCAAAAACACGCGGTGTCACCTTTGATATCTCCTTTTCTAGCATCGGGCAAAACTTGGAGATGTGCCCTGGTTGCTTGCAGTTATAACATTGTCCAGTGCCTTTCAAGCAGTCTCCTGAATGTTCTCTTTTACATTTTGGGCATTGTGGTTGTTGAGAAGACTTCTGAATTTTATTTTCTCTGCCTTGGTTTTGTAATTCTTCTCCTTGTCTTTTACCTTTCGTTGCAGTCTGCCATCTCTTATCTCTAGATGACTGCCCTTCAGTGTAAAATTTCCGAACATTCTCTCGATGTTGTTGAAATTTAACCTCAGCTTCTTCTACTTTGAATGCTTTAGTTACCACAGATGAGTACGGTAATTCATGCGTACCTGAAATTGTTACACCCCTATAAATTTCAGCTTTCAGGCCTTGGGTGAATTGATGCACTTTGTGCTCATTGTTGCTAACTAAATGGCTAGCCAAACGACCCAGGGATTCGAATTTCCATACATATTCAGCCACATTTCCGGTTTGACGTAGCTGTACAAACTCTACTAGTTTACTTGTTCTGACTGTGCGACTAAAATAATTCTCGTAAAACACTTCTTTGAACTGCTGCCACATCATGGTTCGAACGTTATTGGTGGCCTTCACAGTGTCCCACCAATATCGTGCATCTTTGGCTAACATATATGCTGCACAATTAACTTTCTCCCGATCTTCAATTTTAGCATAATCAAACATATCTTCAAGTGTACGAACCCACTCTTCAGCATATGCTGGGTCCGATGATTGCCAGTCAAAACTTGGAGGATGCAGGCAGCGAAACCTTTCACAGCTAAGATCTCCCATCCCAACCACACGGGGATTTGATTATTCTTCTCGAGCCATTAATCTTTCCAATTGTTGAAATTGGCGATCAACGATATCTGACAGCCGATTAACAACCTCATCTCTTGTAGGATTTCCTCTTACCATTTTCTACTTATCCTACATCGAGCAATAATGTATAAGGAAATACTTATTAGCTTATAATAAGAAAAACTTACTAATATTTGAGCTCGTTCATGGTGGTAGTTGTGTTTGTCGAGCTGTCTGCAGAAACGATTTTGACTTGGGCTCTAATACCATAAATTTGTAACGTTCTTTGTAACAACCCTCGTTTTTATTTTTATCTCATTTTATTC
>QAOC01028838.1:0-26790 GCA_003255005.1 Begonia fuchsioides | reverse complement strand
AATTTTACCTTAAGGATGAGATGGGCATTGAACCAAACCCCGTTGATTGAAGGGATAACCGAGCGAAGAAACGCGGGCCTGAGGTAAATAAGAGTATTTGCAGCAACAAGACCGGCGGTAACCGGCGGTTTTCTTTCAAGTCTGCAATACTCCGCCGCGGCTTGGAGAGCAAGAAGCGTGAGCAGTCCTCGTCCTCTGCCTCTGTCCATGGTGAACTACGACGATACAGGAGATGGGTTCTGATTGTCTTCTTTACTTGGAAGAAGGGTTGCGCTTGAAATTGGATCTGGGACATTCCAGAATCAATCCTCCGTCCTCTTCAACAAGTTTTCGACCAGAAAAGCGAAGGTTTTCGTGAAAAGGAAAATCACTTGTTTGATTTTTATTCTTATATATCACTAATAAAGGGAGCAAGACATTAATAAAATTAAAAATAAAATTAAAAATAAAAATAAAATTAAAATAATAAATTTATCTTTTTAACCTATTATTTTAATTTACTTTCAGACTTATTAATTTTTAATTAATCTAATTAAAATATTTTTAATATATTATCAATAAAATAATTATTTATAATATTTAATGGTTGAAACATTAATATTAATATTCTCATAAAATATCACCGAAAGTTTAAAATTTAAAATTTAAAACTATTCAATTTTGAAATTAATAATTTAATGTTCAAATAAATCAATTTCATTGCTTAAAAAATAACTTGATAATTTATTTGCTTTCAAACTTACATTTGAACTTTGTTACCCATAACAATTACATATTTCAACCGTACGTTTCCACATCATAACTTGAGCCCATTTAAAATTGTCAAACCCGATTTGGTTCGGTATGTGTATTAGAACTCGAAACGATGAGAACCATGTTGTATATAAATCAACTCAGAATCAACGAAAAACTTAGTCGAAGTCGGTTTTTGATGAAACTTATGCATTCAATCGGACAATAATTGCGCGTGAGGGATTTTGGCCCACTGGAAATAAGTGGCCGACGTGAGGGAGCGCACGGTCCAATTCCCCACGGACCCCGCGTTCTCCCACGAAGACTGAATCCTCGGCCCACCCAACGCTGAGCCCGGACACATTTGTTTTTATTCAGCAAATAAGACTTAAAGAAGGAAGAGAAGGAAAGCCCAAAGAAGAAGAACGCGAAGCCCACTGAAGGAGGCCCACCGTAGACACACCATGGTCAAACCACAGTCAAACCACGGTCCACCATCGGTCAACTAGGAAGCCTTGACTAAAACCCATCGGCAACTTGACTTCAAAGGTTGCACGGGAGCTCGTCCGGGAACACATCCTTGAATTGGCCAAGTAAAGGTTGTACGGCCTCGAGGATGATATCTTCATCATGTCCATCGGGCTCTCGGTGTAAGAGCACGATAATTGGGCCTCCGTGTCCGATGGTGCGTGCCAATTCCTTTCGGCCCATGAAAGGGCCGTCTTGGCCTTGGCCTCTTTTCGGTCGGTCTCGTCCTTGGCAATTTGGTCCGGGGTCATGGGAGCCAATGTGATGCTTCGCCTATCCATCTTGAAGGAATAATGGTTGGTGAAGCCGTTGTGCATAACTCGTCGGTCGAATTGCCATGGTCGGCCGAGTAGCAAATTTGTGGTGCTCATCGGCACCACGCCGAATGTGACCGTGTCCTTGTATGTGCCGATCGTAAAGGTTACCCGGGCTTGTTTACTTACCTGGACATCTTCACTGTCGGTGATCCAGCGTAGTTTGTAGGGTGTCGGGTGTGCGGTCGTGGGCAGCGCTAGCCGCTCGGTCAGCTCGCGGGACGCGACGTTCGTGCAGCTCCCGCCATCGATGATCACCGAACAAATTTTCTCCTTGATCATGCAACGACTATGAAATAACGTCTCCCGTTGTATTTCTTCTGGCTGTGGTTGTGTGGAAAGAATCCTTCGTAACATAAAGATACTTTGCCCTTCAAATGCTCGGCAAAATTCTTCTTCGGTCGGGGCCGGATCCTCCTCGGCCTCGATGGGTGGTGTCTCGTCTTCGCTCACGACCTCCTCGGTCTCCTCAAGGACGGTCATGACACGCTTATTTGGACATTGCATGGCCATGTGTCCGCGTCCGAGACATTTGAAACGTCAGATTTCTCGAGCCCTTTGTGGATCGGCTAGAGTGTCCGATGGCTTAGAATCCATGGCTGGTTTTGGGGCCCATGGTTTCGGCGCGGGCGCCCGATCGTCGATCCGTGGCGCGGGCCGATACGGTGTGGTCGGCTTTGGGGCGGGACGTTGAGTGATCGCCTTGCCCTTTCTCTTGAGCTGCCTCTCGACCCTTAGTGCCATTTGAATGAGTGCATCAAACGACTCTACGGGTTGCAGTTCAACCACATCGCCAATTTGATAGCGTAGGCCTCTAGTGAACAGTGCCATGACTTGTTCCACGGGTTCGGCCAAATCACACTGAATCCGTAATGTCTCAAAATCATAAGGTAATCATCAACACTAGAATTACCTTGTCGAAGTCCTTGGAGCTGTAAAAATAAATCTTGGCGGTAATGGTTTGGTACGAACCGTTTTCGCATCAATTCCTTCATCAAGCGCCACAAAGTAATTTCACCTTCGTGATCTCTCCGTCGTTGTGTACGAAGACTATTCCACCAAAGTGATGCATAATCCGTAAGCTCCAAAGAGGCTAATTGGACCTTAAGTCTCTCGGAATAATTGTAAAGGTCAAAAATATTGTCGACCTTTTCAATCCAATCCAATTACTTATCTCCATTGGAGGCTCCATTAAAAGATGGTAGATGTACCTTAGGGAGCTTCCATTCTTCATCACTATCCGAATAATGATCAGGATCATAATCATAATCCTCATCGGATCAATCGAAGTCGCGAGGGTGCGCTCGGGATTGCCCTCCATGTTCCGGTCTTTGCCTATGAGGTGATGTAGGCCGTGCCGGGTGGGCTCGGTCTCGCTCGGCCAAATCGTCAAGACGCTGGAGCATTGCGTCCATTCGTCGATTCATTGCTTTGAACTGCTCCTGATTATTGTCCTCGGGATCCCGTTGGTCACGGGGATCGAAGAACATTGTTTGCTCGCTCGTGACTTGATCACGGGCGGCATTGTGAACGGCACCACTTCGAGTCATCATAAGAAAAAATTCAGGAAAATTTGTAGAGAGTGTAAAAATCGAACCTTTGCTCTGATACCACGATGGTGTGCTACGGGAACCAGGATCATACACACTTGATCGGACTTGTTGCTTTTCACGTAACCGGGGAAGTCGCGTGTACGGCGATCAGAAAATTGGCTCTGGCCAATTTAAGGTGGGGTTTGCGGAAGCGTAATATAGTAGGAATGAGGGTGTTAGGTGGTGGAAAATATGGAATGGCTCGGTAGAATGTGGGGATGACTCGGTGGTGAATGTATGGACCGGGATCGGCTTGTGGAGGAGTTGAAGGCTCGGGGATGAAGATGGTGTAAGGTAATGGATGAAGGCAATTCAATACTTTAGCGATCAAAGTATTGAACTCGGTAGACCTTGAATGTCTTCTCGGATATGACGCACCGATGAACACTCGAGGGTTGATATAACTCAGCCGAATATGACTCACTGGAGGGGAAATATCGGAGGGAGCTTCGATCCTTTCGGGAAGAAGGTGCAATGCACAATTTTTACTAAAATTCTCTCTATTGAAAACGGAAATCGATTACAATACATAAAGACATAAAATTGAGCTTTGTTGAGCAAAGCTGTTGCTTGAAGATCCTCTGATGATTCAACAACTCGTTCACGGATTTTGTGCATGGGAATCCCTTGTGGATCACTGGTGGATCGGTGATCGGCTTTGCTCGTGCGTCCGTAGGAGGATCTTCGGTCATCAAGAAGATATGCTCGTGCGAATATGAACCTTTTCCTTTCCTTGACCAAATAACCAAAATACTTAAGGATTTAAGTAAGTTGGCCGATAGAATTTGGCCAAGGTCTTCGATTGGGCCGATAGTGGGCCGTGTCTTGTGAGAGACTCAGCCATCTTGGGGTTCCAATGGTGCATTCAGCGTCCTTTGTCTTTAGACTGCTTGCTTTCTTCACTAAGTCTTCTAAATGCTGAAAATAAACTAAGGTGGCCGGGCTCGGCGTTGGGTGGGCCGAGGAGTCGGGCTCCGTGGGAGAGCGCGCGATCGAAGGGGATCGGACCGTGCGTTCCCTTATGCTGCCACTTATTCTACTGGGCCGAAGTTAGAAAAATCGGGTGGGCTCGTTGGGCTGGTCGGGGCTTGATCCGTGATGTGCTCGGGTTGCACATCAGACACTCCATAATCCCCAGGAATCTTGAGCTTGTAGGCGTTCTTGTTGATCTTCTCAATAACCTCTAACGGACCATCGGCTCTCGGGAGTAGTTTGGATTTTCAATGATTTGGAAATCTTTCCTTCCTCAAATGCAACCAAACTAAGTCTCCCTCTATGAATTCAAGCTCCCTTCAGCCTCAGTTAGCATACTTAGCATAAGTGGCATTTTTCTTCTCAGTCACCTTTCTCACTCTTTAGTGCATCTTCTTCACTTGCTCAGGTTTGTTTGCACCATCGGGGTTGGCAATGTCCGTGGATGGCAATGGCACGAGATCAAGAGGAGTGAGGGGATTGAACCCGTAAACTACCTCAAAAGGAGTAGCTTGTATAGTGCTATGCACACTCCGATTGTAAGCAAACTCCACATATGGCAATTGGAGATCCCATTTTGAGAGCTTCTTTCTGATGACACTCCTCAATAATGCTCTGAAAGAGCGGTTGACCACTTCGGTTTGGCCATTGGTTTGGGGTTGGAAAGATGTGCTAAACAATAGCTTGGTTCCAATCTTCCTCCACAAAGTTCTCCAAAATGTACTTAGGAATTTCGTATCCCTATCCGAGACAATTGAAGTTGGAATACCATGTAGCCGTACTACTTCCTTGAAGAATAGTTCGAAAATTTGGCTTGCATCATTGGTTTTGTAGCATGGCACAAAATGAGCAATTTTAGAGAACCTATCAACCACCACCATTATAGCTTCTTTTCCCCTTGGTGTCCGTGGCAGCCCCAACACAAAGTCCATGCTGATTTCCACCCATGGATGGCTAGGAATCGGTAATGGCATGTAAAGCCCTTGTGGAAGCACTCGACTATTGGCCTTTTTACACACTATACACCTTTCAAGCCATTTGTGCACTTCCCGATTCATGTGTGGCCAATGGAAATGCTCCGTTAAATTCTCCAAAGTTTTCTTCTCACAAAAAGGGCTGGCTAGGCCTCCTCCGTGAGCTTCTTTGATGAGTGATTCTCTAAGGCGTCCTTGAGGTATGCATAATCGGCCTCCCTTGAAAAGATAACCATCCGAGAGATGGTATCCACAATCCTCCTTCTTCAAACTCTTCTCAAACCACCCTCCAATGTCTAGATCATCTTTGTAGGCTCCCTTAATCCATGCAAAGCCTAGAACCTTGGCATTGAGCTCGGTTAGAAGAATCACTCTCCTTGAAATAGCATCGGCCACAATGTTGGTCTCCCCCTTTTTATACTTAATCACATAAGGAAAACGCACAAGAAATTCCACCCATTTGGCATGCTTCTTGCTCAACTTTCCTTGACTTTGAATATGCTCTAGATTTTGATGATCGGTGTGTATGATAAACTCCTTGGGAAGTAAGTAATGCTTCCATACCTCGATAGTCCGGACAAGAGCATAAAACTCCTTGTCATATGTTGAGTAGTTGAGCGCGGCTCCTTTCAACTTTTCACTAAAGTAAGCCAAGGGTCGGCCTTCTTGTGTTAGCACTGCCCCAATCCCTAAACTGGATGCATCACACTCGATTTCAAAGACTTTGTTGAAGTCCGAAAGCATAAGGACGGATGCTTTGCAAAGTTCCCCCTGGATGCGCTCAAAATTGTTTTTGCATTCATTGGTCCATTCAAACTCCCTTCCTTTCTTGGTGCTATCGGTGAGTGGAGCCACAATGGAGCTAAAACCTTTAATGAACTTCCTATAAAAAGAGGCCAAACCGTGGAAACTCCTAATGTCCGAGACGGGCCTAGGAGTTGGCCATTCCCGAATGGCTATGATCTTATCTTGGTCTACCTCCATTCCATTCCATTCTTTGAAATTACAAACCCGAGGAAGTGCACCCTTTCTTGAAAAAAAGAGCACTTCTTGAGGTTACCATAAAATTGTGCTTCCCTAAGAGTTTCACACAACACTCTTAGATGCCCAAGATGATCCACAAAACTCTTGCTATCTATCAAATATCATCAAAATAAACCACCACAAATTTTTCCAAGTATTCTCTAAGAACATGGTTCATTAGTCTCATAAAAGTACTAGGGGCATTAGATAGCCCAAATGGAATGACTAACCATTCAAAGAGGCCATACTTGGTCTTGAACGCCATTTTCCATTCATCCCCTTCTCTCATTCGGATTTCATGATAACTGCTCTTGAGATCCACCTTATAGAAGAATGTCGCCCCACTTAACTCATCCAACAAATCTTCAAGCTGAGGCATGGGAAACCTATACTTGATGGTGATTTGGTTGATGGATCGGCTATCCATGCACATTCTATAAGTTCCATCTTTCTTTGGTACTAGTAGAGCTGGCACCGAGCATGGACTAAGGGATTCCCAAATGTATCCCTTGTCTAATAGTTCTTGAACTTGCCTTTGTAGTTCTTTGTCTCCTCGGGATTCATCCTATAGGAAGGCCGATTAGGAAGCACCACTCCAGGTTGCAAATCGATTTGATGTTCGATACCTCGGATGGGAGGTAGGACGTGAGGCAATTCCCCTGGGAAGACATCTTTGTACTCCTCCAATAACGTCATGACATGCCCGAGAGCCACACAACCCGGAGAGCATGATAACTCGTGGCCGTGCAAGACAATTTGCTAACTTGTTTGTAATTTTGCAGGTGTGACATTTCCTTTAATGGACCTCTTAGATGATCCCTCACTCCTTGACAAAGAGCTTCCCAAACATTGTTAACATTGGGAATTTGAAGAGGAGAAGTTGACAAGCGATGCCCAAAGCCCTTCTTGCCGAGACAACCTATCTGAGCCTCAGCCATGTCCAACTCCAAAAGAAGGGAAAGCCAACGTCACTTTGTCCACCATGGGAGAGGACGCTGTTCCAGTGTGGTCCAAGAAGGATGCAAGTGATCATACCCATTTGTCAATGGACAAGTGATGGACCGAACCTTGCCAAAAATCCTCTTCACTTTGAGCACGGATTGGAGCCCAATAAATCAAAGGAGAGGTTGGTCCAACAATGGAGGTTTGACAGTTCACCACTTGGAGATTTTTTTTGCTTGTTTAGATTACTTGTAAATTGTAATTATTTTAGTAGCTTGAAATGATGTATAGAGGTTGGTTCGGATTGGACCAATTTATGCTCCATCATGTTGGAGCTTAACGGAAATATTATTTCCCATGAAACTTAATTTTGTAAGCTCTTTTCGACGTTGTTTAGGTCTAGGGAGTGTTTGAGTTGGGAGACAAGTTGAAAATGGGCCCCTTTTTCCCACATACCTCCTACTTAGTCACTAATTAGTCCTAAATTTAGGTTTTCAAATGTTCTTGTCTTTTGTGTAAGTTCTAGGGGGTATGAATCCCTCCTCCCACGTCTAATGAAGGCAGAAAAGAATTTGGTAAATTGCAGAAGCTTTAAGCTCTCTCAATCCTTCCCTTTTCTCACGGCAAGATTAGATTTTGGTGAGTAATATCCATAATCTTTCTTTGTCTTTGGCGTTGGTGTCTTGCTAGAGCCACTTAGCCTTTATTCCAACCTTCCTCCACAATTTTTTTGGGTCAAGGTAAGCTTGGAAATCACATAGCCATCCTTCCATTTGTTTGTTTGAGAATTAGTGTTGTCCTTGTTGGTTGCTGCCGGTTGTATTTTTAACCTAATTCCAGTTTGTGTCCCAAAAGTGCCCTCCGTGTAAACTTCTGTTTGCCGTGTGCTAATGTCCTAAAATTTGGGCTGGGAATTCCTCTTTCATGTCTTAAGATATTTGGTTTGTGATTTCGATCCCTGTTTCTCCTATCTAAAAGTGGTGCATGCATTTTTCTTCCTTCCTTCTTCCGAACTCCTGAAATCTGGCAGTTTTGTCGACCAAAATTCAATCTCTCATAACTTTTAAACTACCCGATTGATTCCTCCCAAACCCTCACCATTTGATTCCCCTTCCATAGAGGAAGTTTTCTGCCAATTTTGTCTTTCCCAGCTTGTCTTTATTGGGAGTTGTGAAGAGGTTTTCTCTTAACCTACTCCACTGTCAAAACCCTTGTTGTCCACTTGTGCATCTAAAAGTGACCTCGTGCCATTTTATGTTCCTCATGTGATACCCCTCTGAAATTTTGACAAAATTTTTTCCATTCCCTACAGTCTAAGTCCACAAAAATTTTAATCCAAACGCACACATGCATTTGGAGTTCCATTGGACTCAGTCCCATGTTTCTGCATTCCTTCATTGACTCTCGGCAGATTACCATTCCTCCTACCTCTATCGACACCTTCGCATCCTTTGGAGCGTGTCATTTGGTATCAGAGCACAGCTCTTCTTTCCCTTGCTTATTACCCTTAATCCATCCAATTCCTTTTTTTTATGGCCATAAAAGTGGTGGCCTGACCACAAGAAGTGGTGTTGTTTTGCAGCCTAGCCGAGACCTCCCATCAACAAGTGAACCGCCTCCACCTGTCCTCCCAAGAACGTGAGTCCAATTTACAGAACCAAATTGATGGCATTAACCAAAGGTTGGACGCCTTGTTACAAAGGTGGGAGACACCAAATCCTCTTAGACCACCTCCCCCGGTTACTCCCGGAAGAAGAACCAGAGGTGCTCGGACCCGATTATATGAAGTAGAAGATTCAGGGGATGAGTTTGAACCACGGGATAGACAACCCCGTGAGGATGATTTGAGGCATGTGAAGCTAAGTATTCCTCCTTTTAATGGCTCTTGTGATGGAGATACATATTTGACTTGGGTGGACAAGGTCGATAAAGTTTTTGATTGCTATAACTATTTAGAGAAATCTAAGTTGCATCTAGTGGCTTTGGAGCTCCACGGGTATGCAAGTTTATGGTGGGATAGCTTGAGAGCTCAAAGGAGGTGTGCCCGTGAGGAAGAAATAAATACTTGGAGAGCCATGAAAATGCACATGAAAAGGAGATTTGTCCCTAGCCACTATAGACAAGAATTGTTCTATCAACTCCAAAATTTGAAACAAGAACACCTTTCGGTGGAAGAGTATTTGATGGAGTTTGAGACCTTGCGAATCCGTTGTGATCTTGAGGAACCGGAAGAAAAAATTCTAGCCAGGTTCCTAAGGGGATTACATAAAGATATAGGAGATGTGGTAGAGTTACAAATTGTGGACTCATTGGATGCTGCTATACAATTAGCCTTACGGGGAAAGGCACCACAAGAAGAAAGGCAACACAAGAAGAAAAGCAATAAGAATGTAGTGAGACCAGCTCCGACCTTCAACACACCTTACAAGACACCTCCAAGACAGGAGAACAAGACTTACCAATCAAAACCGTGGACACAAAGGAAAGACATCACTCATAAACCAATTGAAGATGCTAATAAGCCACGGTAAAGAGAAATAAAATGCTTTAAATGTCTTGGATTAGGACATATTGCTTCCCAATGCCCTAATAAGAGAGTGATGGTGCTCATTGAAAGTAGTGGGGAGGTTGTGAGTGAAGATGAGCCTATGGAGGAAGTGGAAGAACCATTGGCCGAGCCAATAGAGGAAGTGTGCTGAGCACAAGAAGGCCCCCTCCTAATGGTGATCCGAAGAACCCTCACAACCAATGGTCGGCCTGATTCTATCCAAAGAGAGAACATCTTTCATAGCTGATGTTTGATCAAGGATAAAGTGTGCTCCTTAATCATAGATGGAGGGAGTTGCACCAATGTGGCATCCACTGAACTTATCGAGAAGCTAGAACTTAAAACCGAGGATCATCCCTCTCCATATCGGCTCCGGTGGTTGAATGATGAAGGTGACCTTAAGGTGACCAAACGCACAATAGTTGAATTCTCAATTAGGAGTTACAAGGATTTTGTTATTTGTGATGTCTTACCAATGGATGCAAGCCACATTCTTCTCGGGAGGCCATGGAAATTTGATCGGCATACCTTGCATAATGGACTGTCCAATGAATACTCATTCAGGTGGGAGAACCGACACATCAAACTTGCACCCCTAGCACCCGAGGACATAGCTAGAGATAAGAGGATGAGAAGAGAGAACTCCTCCAAGAAAGTTTTGCTCATCAACAAGAAGGAGCTCACTCGGGAGTTACTTCAAGTGGGACCAATTGTGTTGATCTTGTTTCGGGAAAGGATGGAAGAAATAGGAGGAGATCCAGAGGAAGTTTTAGCTCTCCTTGAGGAATATGGGGATGTCTTCCCCGAGGAACTACCAAACGGCCTACCTCCATTCCGAGGGATAGAACAACGGATTGATCTCCAACCGGGAGTGGTCCTTCCTAATCGGCCAGCATATAGAATGAACCCCGAAGAAGCTAAAGAGCTTGATGATCAAGTACATGAGCTCTTGGAGAAAGGATACATCCGAGAGTCACTTAGTCCTTGTGCGGTGCCTACTCTCTTAATACCAAAGAAGGATGGCTCCTCTCGGATGTGTATTGACAGCCGTGCTATCAACCACATAACTATCAAATATAGGTTTCCTATACCACGACTTGAGGACCTTTTGGATGAACTTAGTGGGGCTGCAGTCTTCTCAAAGATAGATCTAAAAAGTGGCTATCACCAAATACGGATGCATGAAGGAGATGAATGGAAGACGGCCTTCAAAACCAAGTATGGCCTATATGAATGGTTAGTTATGCTATTTGGGCTATCTAATGCCCCTAGTACCTTTATGCGTTTGATGAATCATGTGCTGAAAGAAAATTTGGGTAAATTTGTGATAGTTTACTTTGATGATATATTGGTTTATAGTGGAAGTTATTTGGAACACTTGGTACACCTTCGATCACTATTTGAAACACTTAGAAGAGCACAACTATTTGGAAATTTGAAGAAGTGCTCCTTTGTCCAAGAGAAGGTGCACTTCCTTGGATTCATACTTTCTAAGGAAGGAATGGAGGTAGACCAAAGAAAAATAGAAGCAACAAGGGAATGACCAATTCCAAAATGTGTTTCGGATATTAGAAGTTTCCACATTTCGGATATTAGAAGTTTCCAGGGATTGACTTCATTTTATAGGAATTTTATAAAGGGGTTTAGTACCATTGTGGCCCCTCTCACGGATTGCACTAAAATGGGGAAAGAGTTTGAATGGACCCCGGCTTGCTAACAAAGTTTCAATCGAATCAAGGAGGCTCTTTGCAATGCTCCCCTCCTCATGCTCTCGGATTTCAATAAGGTGTTTGAGATTGATTGTGATGCCTTGGGACTAGGCATAGGAGTTGTTCTAATGCAAGAGGAAAGACCCGTGGCTTATTTTAGTGAAAAGCTAAAAGGGGCAGCCTTGAATTATTCCACTTATGACAAGGAGATGTATGCTTTGATGAGAACAATTGAAGTGGGGCAGCACTACCTCCTCCCTAAAGAGTTTATTATACATACCAACCACCAAGCTTTGAAGAATATTAGAAGCCAAGGGAAACTCAGCAAGAGGCATTCAAAGTGGGTGGAATTTCTTGAGAGGTTTCCTTATATTATCAAGTACAAGAAAGGAGAAGTAAATATGGTGGCCGATGCCCTCTCAAGAAGGATTGTATTGCTCACCAAACTATATTCCCAAATCTTGTGGTTTGAGTGGATCAAGACTTCCTACAAAGAAGACCCCGACTTCCAACAATTGTATGAAAAGTGTTCGAACAAAGAAAGTAGTGCCTATCATTTGGCGGATGGACATCTATTCAAAGGGGGACGACTTTCTATTCCTAAATGTAGTCTTCGGGAATCCTTAGTGAAAGAAGCTCACGGTGGAGGCTTAGCCGGTCACTTCGGGGAAAAAAAACATTAGAGATAGTTAAGGATCACTTCTTTTGGCCCCACATGATTAAAGATGTACACAAGTGGATTAAGAGGTGCATTGTGTGTAAGAAGGCTAAAAGCCGAGTGTTACCCCAAGGATTGTACATGCCATTGCCGGTGCCTTCTCAACCTTGGGTGGATGTGAGTGTGGATTTTGTTTTGGGGCTTCCTCGGACCCCTAGAGGCAAAGAGGCGATTATGGTAGTTGTTGATCGTTTCTCCAAGATGGCACATTTTGTTGCTTGCCGCAAGACCGATGATGCCAACCAAGTGGTTTATTTGTTCTTCAAGGAAATTGTCCGACTACATGGTATTCCCACTACAATTGTCTCCGACCGGGATACAAAATTCCTAAGCTCTTTTTGGAAGACATTGTGGAGGAAACTCGGGACTAAGTTGATGTTTAGACGATCTTTCCATCCCCAAACAGATGGCCAAATGGAGGTTGTGAATCGAACATTGGTGTCCTTGCTAAGGAGTATTGTGGGAAAGAGGCTCTCGGATTGGGATGCACAATTGCCTCATGTGGAGTTTGCATACAACCGAAGTGTGCATAGTGCATCTCAAACTTCTCCTTTTGAGGTTGTTTACGGCTTCAACCCTTCAACGCCCTTGGATTTGATCCCCTTGCCGAGTCATGAATTAGTCAATCCCGATGGAGTACAAAAGGTTAAACAAATCCAAGCCATGCATACAAAGGTGCAAAGGGCCATAGCCAAGAAGAATGAAGCTTATGCTAAGTTTGCCAACCGTGGCCGTAAAGATGTGGAGTTCAAGGTAGGAGATCTTGTGTGGCTGCACCTAAGAAAGGAGAGGTTTCCTAACCAAAGAAAATCCAAGCTTCTTCCTAGAGCCGATGGACCATTTGAAGTCACCGAGAAGATCAATAAAAATGCATACAAGTTGAAGCTTCCGGGAGACTATGGAGTATCCGCCTCTTTCAATGTCCAAGACCTTTCCCCTTATTTGGGGGAGATTGCAGAGGGTGAAGAGGATCAACCCCTGGATTTGAGGACAAATCCTCAACCACCCGGAGGGGATGACATGCCAGAGAGCCACCACCACCCGGAGGGCGTGATAACTCGTGGCCGTACAAGACAATTTGGTAACTTGTTTGCTGATTTTGCAGGTGTGACATTTCCTTTAATGGACCTCTTAGATGATCCCCCACCACTTGACAAAGAGCTTCCCAAACATTGTTTACATTGGGAATTTGAAGAGGAGAAGTTGACAAGCGATGCCCAAAAACCTTCTTGCCGAGACAACCTATCTGAGCCTCGGCCATGTCAAACTCCAAAAGAAGGGAAAGGTGACTTCACTTTGTCCACCATGGGAGAGGACGCTGTTACAGTGTGGTCCAAAAAGGATGCAAGTGATCATACCCATTTGTCAATGGACAAGTGATGAACCGAACCTTGCCAAAAATCCTCTTCACTTTGAGCACGGATTGGAGCCCAATAAATCAAAGGAGAGGTTGGTCCAACAATGGAGGTTTGATAGTTCACCACTTGGAGATTTTTTTTGCTTGTTTAGAGTACTTGTAAATTGTAATTATTTTAGTAGCTTGAAATGATGTATAGAGGTTGGTTCGGTTTGGATCAATTTGCTGGAAATTGGATCGGATTGGACCAATTTATGCTCCATCATGTTGGAGCTTAAGGGAAATATTATTTCCCATGAAACTTAAGTTTGTAAACTCTTTTGGACGTGGTTTAGGTCTAGGGAGTGTTTGAGTTGGGAGGCAAGTTGAAGGTGGGCCCCTTTTTCCCACCTACCTCCTACTTAGCCACTCATTAGTCCTAAATTTAGGTTTTTAATTGTTCTTGTCTTTTGTGTAAGTTCTAGGGGGTATGAATCCCTCCTCCCACGTCTAATGAAGGCAGAAAAGAATTTGGTAAATTGCAGAAGCTTTAAGCTCTCTCAATCCTTCCCTTTTCTCACGGCAAGATTAGATTTTGGTGAGTAATATCCATAATCTTTCTTTGTCTTTGGCGTTTGTGTCTTGCTAGAGCCACTTAGCCTTTATTCAAACCTTCCTCCATACTTTTTTTGGGTTAAGGTAAGCTTGGAAATCACATAGCCATCCTTCCATTTGTTTGTTTGAGAATTAGTGTTGTCCTTGTTGGTTGCTGCCGGTTGTATTTTTAACCTAATTCCAGTTTGTGTCCCAAAAGTGCCCTCCGTGTAAACTTCTGTTTCCCGTGTGCTAATGTCCTAAAATTTGGTCTGGGAATTCCTCTTTCATGTCTTGACATATTTGGTTTGTCATTGTGTTCCCTGTTTCTCCTATCTAAAAGTGGTGCATACATTTTTCTTCCTTCCTTCTTCCAAACTCCTGAAATCTGGCAGTTCTGTCGACCAAAATTCAATTTGTCTTAACTTTTAAACTACCTAATTTATTCCCCCAAAACCCTCACCATTTGATTCCCCTTACATAGAGAAAGTTTGCTGCTAATTTTCTCTTTCCCAGCTTGTCTGTATTGGGAGTTGTGCAGAGGTTTTCTCTTCACCTACTACACTGTCAAAACCCTTGTTGTCCACTTGTGCATCTAAAAGTGACCTCGTGCCATTTTATATTCCTCACGTGATACCCCTCTGAAATTTTGACCAAAGTTGGTCCATTCCCTAAAGTCTAAGTCCACAAAAATTTTAATCCAAACGCACGCATGCATTTGGAGTTCCATTGGACTCATTCCCATGTTTCTGCATTCCTTCATTGACTCTCGGCAGATTACCATTCCTCCTACCTCTATCGACACCTTCTCATTCTTTGGAGCGTGTCACGTCACCACTTCTTTAGGCGCCCCTCCTATCTCCTTCGTTCGTTCCCGAAACAAAATTAACACCATAGGCTCTCCTTGTTGGATAGATCGATCCAACTCCTTCTTAATGCATGAAAAAGAAAAATGAGAGGGAAGGGTTTTCGACCCTTGGATTTCATGCACGCTCGATTTGGCTCGGGGGAGATCTTCATGGACTTGGAGTTGACCAACGTTTTATCCGTTAAGGCTTTGCTCAGCTGAATTTGAAGCATGACCGAGGAAGACTCTTCGTTGACCGAGAGGTGGCTCCGGGTTGGCTAGCTCGGACCAAATTGGATAAGAAGTCTTTAAAATGCTCTCGGTGGCTTATCTTGGCTGTCACATGGTCTGGATCCTCTGTTCGTCGGCAATGGCTCGCAAGTGTGCGCGGGCTTGTTCAAAATGGCGACCGAGTGGATAATGTTCCAGAAATCAAGGCATTCTTTCGGGCCATTTTGAATTGGAGATCTTGGTTGACCCTTAGTTGACTTGAGACGAGGCGGGCGCGGTGTCGTTTGAATTTAAATCATCGGATGGCCGATGATGACCCATGGGCGCGCGCGGCTTGTTTAAATTGTTGACCGGGGTTGACCATCTTCCGTGCACTTCGGGATTTGCTCGAGCCAAATTCAAACACAGCTTCGAGATGGCTAAATTTCGTTTAAATACATGTTTAAATTCATGACCAAAGTTGACCTTATCTCGGCCCTCATGGGATCTGCGCGGGCCATCTTGATTTCAAACCTCTGGATGAACCTAGGCTGATGGAGAGGGAAGATTCATGGTTGAATCCAGACACGGATCTTTCAGTTTCCGCTGATGGCTCGGTGATGTGCGCGGCAACTTCAAAAATGCCGACCAGCCGTTGAATTATCTCGGACAATGAGGGATCCGCGCGGGCTAATTTGAAATGTGGTTGTCGGATATTCCTCCATGAATCTGGACATTCTAAACTTGGTCTCCTTTGATTGAAAATCTCGGATTTCCTGCTAGTGGTTCGGTAAACGATCTTCGGGCGCGCGCGGGCGCATTCAAATGTTGGCCGGTTGAACCCTTCTCCGCATATCACGGGATTTGTCCGTGCTATTTTGAAAAGGGTTCTCTAACCATCATGTGCTGTCCGAGAGTAGACAGTGGCACGATCAATTCGGCTGCAAAGCCTCGATTGACCGTGGATGTCTTCATGTTGGCGCCGCGAGTGTCTATGCTTCAGACACCGAATAATCTTCGTGTGCTAATCCAAAACTTGTCATTTCCTTAACCAAATAATCGGGTTTCTTGATATTTAAAGTCAAGTTGCCGATGGGTTTTGGTCAACGCCTCCTAGTTGACCAAAGGTTGACCATCGCTTGACCGTGGCTTTACAATGGTGCTGCTACGGTGGGCTTCCTTCGGTGGATTGCGCACTCTTCTCCTTTGGGCTTCTTTTCCTTCTTCCTCTAACTCTTTATTTGCTGAAATAAACTAATGTGGCCGGGCTCGGCATTGGGTGGGCCGAGGAGTTGGTTCTCGTAGGAGAACACGGGATCCGAGAGGATCGGGCCGCGCATTCTCCCACGTTGGCCACTTATTTCCTATGGGTCAAGCTTCTAATGAACCTTGGCCACGTCGACGGCCATTAGTCCACTGGTCATCGAGGGATGGTCGATAGGTGGGTCGGTGGATGCTTCGGAGCCGGGAATGGCCAAACACCAAGTGATGGAATGCCTGGGTCATTCCCGATCATATTCGGAAGGAGTTTCCAAGGTTAAGTTACCTGCAAAACGAGCAACTATGTTCGTAAAATCTTTCGGGCTCGTCAGGTTGGTCCGGGCTAGGTCCATGATGTGCTCCGGTTGCACATCATCCTCCCGGAGTACTTGAGGATTTGCCCCCAAATCTACTCGTTCCTCTTCCAAATCATCATGCTCCTCGTCATCCAAATAAGGGGATAAGTCTTGTACGTTGGCTGTAGTTGTAACGTCGTACTCGCCCAGAAGTTTGAGTTTGTATGCGTTCGGGTTGATCTGTTCAGCAATCCGAAAAGGGCCCTCGGCCCTTGGTAATAATTTGGCATGCTTATGCTTAAAGTACCGAAGCTTAAGCCATACCAAATCTCCGACTTAAAAAATTTTCTCCTTTCGGCCCCGGTTGGCCGCTTGAGCATATTTCTCGTTTTTCTTCTCAATTCTCCTCTTGATTTTCTCGTGTAGTTTTTGGATCTTCTCGGCTTTGTCAAAGCCGTCGGTATTAACATGATCTTTGCTTGGTAGCGGAAGTAAATCCAATGGTGTGGAAGGATTAAATCCGTATGCTACTTCAAATGGAGTCATCCCCGTGGTGTTGTGGCGGCACCGGTTGTAAGCAAATTCAATGAACAGAAATTGAGTGTCCCATGCCGAGATCCTCATATCCACCACACTTCGAAGTAGTAAGCCAAGCGACCGATTGACTACTTCCTTTTGTCCATCGGTTTGTGGGTGGAACGCCGTGCTGAAAAGTAGTTTTGTGCCAAGCCGTGCCCATAAGGTTCTCCAAAAAGAACTAAGGAATTTTCCATCTCAATCGGATACGATGGAATGAGGCATCCCGTGTAGTCGGACGATCTCTTTGAAAAAGAGTTCGGTAATGGCCGTGGCTTCGGCCGTTTTGGCACACGCCACGAAGCGTGCCATTTTTTAGAATTGATCGACCACCACCATGATCGAATCCTTGCCTCGGCTAGTACGTGGAAGGCCGAGGACGAAGTCCATGCTAATGTCTTGCCAAGGGTGGTCCGGTACCGGTAGTGGGAGGTATAGCCCTTGAGCTAGGGTTTTGGTCTTGGCCTTCTTGCATACCGTGCACCAGTCTATGAAATGATGCACGTCTTGGAATAGTTTTGGCCAATAGAAATGCTCCTTGAGCATTTCCATCTTTTTCTCACCGAAGTGTTCTGCAAGGCCGCCTCTGTGAGCCTCGGTGATGAGAGCCTCTTAGATGCTTCCCCTTGGGATGCAAATCCGTCCTCCTCTAAAAAAAAACCATTATTGATGTAATATCCCGCTAATTCGCCTTTGGTGACCGCTTCAAATCGGGAGCCAAAGTCGGGATGTCCTTCGTAACTTTTCTTCATCCATTCCAATCCAAAGAATCGCACTCTAAGTTTGGTAAATAAAACACTCTGTCTTGATAGGGCATCGGCCACTACATTGGTGTCCATTTCTTGTACTTTATTATGTAGCTCCGTCTTGATAGGGCATCGACCACTACATTGGTGTCCATTTCTTGTACTTTATTATGTAGGGGTATTTTCCCAAGAACTCTATCCATTTTGCATGTCTTCGATTAAGCTTCCCTTGCCCTTTGATGAATTTGAGGGCTTGGTGGTTGGAATGGATGATGAATTCCCGCGGCAACAGATAATGCTGCCATACGCCAATTGCTCGGATCAAGGAGTATAACTCCTTGTCATAGGTGGAATAATTAAGTGTCGCACCCTTTACTTTCTCACTAAAATAGGCTATTGGCCAGCCCTCTTGCATTAGGACCACTCCAATACCCATTCCGGAGGCATCACATTTCACCTCGAAAGCCTTGTTAAAATCCGGGAGTGTGAGAATCGGTGCTTCGCAAAGCCGAGTCTTGATGTGGTCAAAACTAGCTTGACATAGCTTTGGCCACTCAAACTCTTTGCCCTTCTTTGTTAGTTCAGTCAAAGGAGCGACAATGGTGCTGAATCCTTTGATGAAGCTTTGGTAAAAATTAGCAAGGCCATGGAAACTTCGGATGTCCGAGACGCTCGTCGGTGTGGGCCAATCTCGGATGGCCTTGATCTTGTCGGAATCCACTTCAACGCCGCCTTCAGACAAGATAAAGCCGAGAAAGTGGATTCGGCTTTTGACAAAGGCGAACTTCTTGCTGTTTCCGTAAAGTTTGGTACATCGTAATGTGATGAAAAGCCGCTCCAAGTGATCAAGGTGGCTTAATATGTCCGCGCTATACATAAGTATATCATCGAAATAAAAGATGATAAACTTTCCAAGGAACTCGCGTAGCACATGGTTCATAAGCCTCATGAATGTGCTTGGGGCGTTGGTGAGTCCGAATGGCATAACAAGCCATTCGAACAGCCCGTACCGTGTCTTGAAGGCCGTCTTCCACTCATCGCCTTCACGCATCCGGCTTTGGTGATATCCGCTTTTGAGGTCCACCCGGGAAAAGACTCTTGTACCGCTAAGTTCGTCGAGCAAATCGTCAAGCCGGGGCATCGGGAAACGATACTTGATGGTGATGTCGTTGATGGTGCGGCTATCAATGCACATGCGGTGACTTCCATCTTTCTTTGGCACAAGGAGTGCCGGGACTGCACACAGACTTAAGGACTCTCAGATATAGCCCTTCGTAAGGAGTTCCTGTACTTGCTCTTGTAAAATTTTACTTTCTTCGGGATTGAGCCGGTAAGGTGGTCGGTTTGGTAATGTTGCGCCCGGTTGAAAATCGATGTGATGCTCGATCCCTCGTAATGGTGGTAGACCGTCGGGGAGCTCGTCCGGGAACACATCCTTGAATTCTTCAAGTAATGGCTGCACGACCTCGGGAATAATCTCCTCGGCATGGTCATCGAGCTCTCGGTGTAAGAGCATGATGATGGGGCCTTCTTGTCTGAGGGTGCGCGCTAGCTCCTTTCGGCCCATGAAGAGCGCCATCTTGGCCGTGGCCTCTTTCCTTTCAGCCTCGTCCTGGGCTATTTGTGCGGGCGTCATGGGGGCCAAGATGATATTTCTCCCGTTCATCTTGAAGGTGTATCGGTTTGTAAACCCGTCATGTATCGCATG
This sequence comes from Begonia fuchsioides, assembly GCA_003255005.1. NCBI lineage: Eukaryota > Viridiplantae > Streptophyta > Magnoliopsida > Cucurbitales > Begoniaceae > Begonia > Begonia fuchsioides. Next base: position 7,165 of record QAOC01028838.1, on the reverse strand, counting down.
CCGATCGTATTGCCACGGTCGGCCGAGCAGCAAATGCGTGGCACTCATCGGCACCACGTCGCAAAGGACCGTGTCCTTGTAGTTGCTGATCGCAAAGTCTACGGGTTTGTTTGGTCACCTGAATATCTTCACGATCGGTAATCCACCGCAACTTGTATGGAGTCGGGTGCTCGGTGGTATATAGTGCCAGCTTCTTGGTCAGCTCGCAGGACGCAACATTTGTACAGCTCCCGCCGTCGATGATCACCGAGCATACTTTGTCCTTGATGAGACACCGGCTATGAAATAGTGTCTCCCGTTGGTCGTCCGGTTGTTGCGGTTGCGTAGAGAGAACTCTTTGGACAATCATCAATTTCGGTCCGTCAATTGGGCGAAAAACATCGTCTTCATCGGTCGGGACCGTGATTTCAGCATCTATGATTGTCGGCTCATCCTCACTCTTGATCTCCTCGGTCTCCTTGATGACGGTCATGACGCGCCGATTCAGACATTGCACGACTATGTGCCCGCGCCCGAGACACTTGAAACACCGAATTTCTCGTGTCCTCGGTTGATCGGCTAACGTGTCCGGCTGCTTAGTGTCTGTGGTTTGCTTGGGGGCCCACGACTTTGGTGTTGGGGCTCGATCTTCCATCCTTGGCGCGGGCCGGTACGGTGGGCTCGACTTTGGGGCTAAGCGTTGAGCGACCGCTTTGCCCTTCCTCTTGATTTGTCTCTCGACCCATAGAGCCATTTGAATTAAAGTATCAAATGACTCCAAAGGTTAGAGTTCTACCACATCTCCAATGTCTCATTGGAGACCTCGTGTGAACCGGGCCATGATTTGCTCTTCGGGTTCGGCTAAGTCGCACCGAAACCGAAGAGTCACGAAGTCCGTTAAATACTCATCCACCGATGAGTTGCCTTGCCGTAATCCTTGGAGCAGGAGAAATAATTCCTGTCGGTAGTGGCTCGGGACGAACCGCTTCCGCATCAAGTCCTTCATCGTACGCCACGTCGTGATCTCGCCACGTCTGTGAGCTCCAAGGATGCTAGCTGGACTTTAAGCCTCTCAGAATGGTTGTAAAGGTCAAAAATTTTATCGACCTTTTCCACCCAATCGAGGAACTTATCGCCGTTGGATGCTCCGTTGAATGATGGAATATTCAACTTTGGGAGCTGACATTCTTCATCACGATCCGATTGATGATCGGGATAATAATCCTCATCATCATCGGATCCATCCGACAAGCGCAAGTAGGCTCGATAGTGTCCTCTGTGTCCGGGCCTCCGTCTAGGAGGCAGAGTGGGCCGCGGGGCCATTCGGGCCTGGTTTTCCTCGGCCATTTTATCAAACCTCTGGAGCAAAGCCTCCATCCTCTGATTCATGGCGTCGAATTGTTCTTGGGTATTGTTCTCGGGATCCCGATGGTCTCGGGGATCGGAGAACATCGTCTCTTTGCTCGTAGTGGCTTGGTCGCGGCCCGGGTTGTGTATGGCACCTCTACGGGTCATCATAGTCGAATGGTTTTTTGAAAGAAAAATTTTGGGGTTAAGAGAGAGAAAATGGTGAAGAAGAATTGAGATCAAAGCTCTGATACCAAGATGATGTGCCATCCAAAATTGACCGGCGCACCGTGATCGGATTTTGCGCGCACACGTGGCTCGGGGAAGAGATAGTGTGCAGTGGTCGGAAAATGGGTGTGTGCGAAATAGGGATTTGGGTTGCGGAAGTGTAATGGGATGGAAATGATGGTGTTCAGAAGGGAAATTATAGGAATGGCTTGATGAAATGGAAAGATGGCTCGGGTGTCCGAAAAGATGGAAAATTGGGTATGTGGAGGAAAATGGTGAAAGCTCGGTGGGGTGGGCGGACTCTATTGAAGAGTGTATGGGTTTTTAAGATGGCTGGACAATTCAAAACACTTGAGCAATCTAAGTGTTCGAATTGGTAGACCTTACCCGCACTCGGATGTGACTCACCGATCGGGCAAGCAAGGCTTGACGCTCTTGGCCGGATATTACTCACCGGAGAAGGGTACGTCGTGGAGAGCTTCAACGGTTAGGAAGAAGGTGCTAAGCACAAATTTTACTCAATTTCTCTCTACCCTCGAAGTGAAGGTTGATACATTATTTAATGCACGAAAAATAAAAATGAGAGGGAAGGGTTTTCGACACTTGGATTGCATGCACGCTCGAGATTGGCTCGGGGGAGATCTTCATGGACTTGAAGTTGACCAACGTTCTATCCATTAAGGCTTTGCGCGGCTGAATTTGAAGCATGACCAAGGAAGACTCTTCGTTGACCAAGAGGTGGCTCCGGGTGGGCTAGCTCCAAACATGTGAAGATTGGCTCTGGCCAAATTGGATAAGAAGTCTTTAAAATGCTCTCGGTGGCTTATCTTGGCTGTCACATGGTCTGGATCCTCTGTTGGTCGACAATGGCTCGCAAGTGTGCGCGGGCTTGTTCAAAATGGCGACCGAGTGGATAATGTTCCGGAAATCAAGGGATTCTCTCGGGCCATTTTGAAGTGGAGATCTTGGTTGACCCTTAGTTGACTTGAGACGTGGCGGGCATGGTGTCATTTGAATTTAAATCATCGAATGGCCGATGATGACTCGTGGGCGCGCGCGGCTCGTTCAAATTGTTGACTGGGGTTGACCATCTTCCGTGCACTTCGGGATTTTCTCGAGCCAAATTCAAACACAGCTTCCAGATGGCTAAATGTCGTCCAAATACATGCGCGCGTGGACCATATTTGAAAGAAGATCTTCGGTGGTTGCTGATGGTCGGGGAGCGCGCGCGGCTTGTTCAAATTCACGACCAAAGTTGGCCTTACCTTTGCCTTCATGGGATCTACGCGGGCCATCTTGATTTCAAACCTCTGGATGAACCTAGGCTGATGGAGAGGGAAGATTCATGGTTGAATCCGGACGCAGATCTTTCAGTTTCCGCTGATGGCTCGGTGACATGCGCGGCAACTTCAAAAATGCCGACCGGGTGTTGACCTATCTCGGACAATGAGGGATCCGCGTTGGCTAATTTGAAATTTGGTTGTCGAATATTCCTCCATGAGTCTGGACATTCTGAACTTGGTCTCCTTCGATTGAAAATCTCGGATTTCCTGCTGGTGGTTCGGTGAACGATCTTCGGGCGCGCGCGGGCGCATTTAAATGTTGGCCGGTTGAACCCTTCTCCGAATATCACGGGATTTGTCAGTGCTATTTTGAAAAGGGTTCTCTGACCGTCATGTGCTGTCCGAGAGTAGACAATGGCACGATCAATTCGGCTGCAAAGCCTCGATTGACCGTGGATGTCTTCATGTTGGCTCCGCGAGTGTCTATGCTTCAGACACCGAATAATCCTCGTGTGCTAATCAAAAACTTGTCTTTTCCTTGACCAAATAATCGGGTTTCTTGATATTTGAAGTCAAGGTGCCGATGGGTTATGGTCAAGGCCTCCTAGTTGACCAAAGGTTGACCGTGGCTTGACCGAGGCTTGACCATGATGCTGCTAGAGTGGGCTTCCTTTGGTGGATTGCGCGCTCTTCTCGTTTGGGCTTCTTTTCCTTCTTCCTCTAACTCTTTATTTGCTGAAATAAACTAATGTGGCCGGGCTCGACATTGGGTGGGCCGAGGAGTTGGTTCTCGTAGGATAACACGGGATCCTAGAGGATCGGGCCGCGCATTCTCCCATGTTGGCCACTTATTTCCTATGGGCCAAGATTCTAATGAACCTTGGCCACGTCGACGGCCATTAGTCCACTGGTCATCGAGGGATGGTCGATAGGTGGGTCGGTGGATGCTTCGGAGCCGGGAATGGCCGAACACCAAGTGATGGAATGCTTGGGTCGTTCCCGATCATATTCGGAAGGAGTTTTCGAGGTTAAGTTACCTGCAAAACGATTAACTATGTTAGTAAAATCATTCGGGCTCGTCGGGTTGGTCCGGGCTAGGTCCATGATGTGCTCTGGTTGCACATCAGGCCGAGCCTTCCTTTCTAGTGGCTTCATCCTTTGCTACCTGTTCGTGTTGCATCGGTGTGAGAGGTTAATACTCTTCGGATCACCATAAGTAAAGGGCCCTCTTGTGCATTGCATATTTCGTCATTAGACTCGGTTTCCTCCTTAGCATCATCAAGGGGCTCATCTTCACTCACTACTTCATTGCTTTCCTCTAGCATGATCATTACCCTTTTGTTCGGGCATTGTGAAGCAATGTGTCGCAAGCCGAAACACTAGAAACATTTTATCTCCCTTGCTCTTGGCCGATTGGCATTGTCCAAGAGTTTGGGTAGTTCTCCTTCATTTCTTTGTGGCCACGGTTTCATTGGAGGAAGCTTCTCTTCCGGTTTAGGTTTGGCGTTGTAAGGAACATTGTACTTTTGGGGAAACCGATTGCTAAATCCCTTGCCCTTTCTCTTTATTTGTCTCTCAATCCACAAGGCCACTTGAATTAAATCATCTAAGGATTCTACCATTTGGAGTTCCACTATGTCTCCAATTTCCTTGTTTAAACCCCTCAAAAATTTTGCCACTATTTGTTCCGAGGGCTCTTCCAAATCGCACCTAATTCTCAAGGTTTCAAATTCCGTTAGATACTCCTCAACCGACAAGGATCCTTGCCTTAGCCCTTGGAGTTGATAAAACAATTCTTGCTTATAATGATGAGGCACAAATCTCCTTTTCATATGGTCTTTCATGGTTCTCCAAGTTGTGATTTCTTCTTCACGGTTTCTCCTCTTTTGGGATTTCAAACTCTCCCACCACAAACTTGCATATCCATGAAACTCCAAAGACACTAATTGTATCTTGGTTCTTTCGGAGTAGTTAAAACAATCACACATTTTCTCCACCTTATTTAGCCAATCCAAAAAGATATCACCATTGCATGAACCATTAAAGGGAGGAATTTGAACCTTAAGGTGCCGAAGGTCATCTTCCCTAAATGGCCAATCCATATGATCCATTTCTTCATCCGAATCCATGATGTTCATTGGCCGGCCCTGATGTGCCTTCCTTGGGGGTCGGCGCACTGTGGGTTGGGAGAATGCACGCACACGGGGCTCGGATGAACGTCGTGTACGGCAAACGGAAAATCGGGTCGTGCGAATTATGGGGTTGTGTTGCGGAAGCGTATTTTGATGGAAATAAGGGGTAATGGTCGAGCAAAAAGTGGAATGGCTCGGGTAAATAATGGAATGGCTCGGATGATGGAAAAAGGGGTGAAATCGGGTAATGGAAGGTTTGAAAGCTCGGGGAATGGAATGATAAACTCTTGCGAGTTTAGGTAGTTTAGGATATCTGTTGATTGAAGATCCTCTGAAGATTTAGCAGCTGCTCCATTGATTTGGTGCATGAAAATCCCTTGTGGTTCGCTGGTGGTTCGGTGATCGGCCATGCTCGTGCGTCCGATAAGTGATCAACGGTCATCATGAAGATTTACTCGTGCGATCCTGATCCTCCTCCTTTCCTTAACCAAATAACCAAAATACTTAAAGATTAAGTAAGTTTGGCCGATAGAATTTGGCTAAGTCCTTGAATGGGCCGTACGTGGGCCGAAGCTTGACCGTGGGTCGGTCAATGATCGGCCATGGCAGTCCTCCGTGGGCTTTCACTTGAGCGTTGAGTTCTCTTCCTCTTGGACTGGCTTTCCTTCCTCTTCTAAGGCTAAATGCTTGCTTGAAAGGAAATCTCCTAAGCGTGACCAAAAATAGGGCCCATGGTTGAACACTCGATCCAAAGGTTTTGGACCGTACGTTCACCCATGTCGGTCACGTGCTCTGCTGGGCCGAAGCCCTAGTGGACTTTGGCGGGGCCGATGATGGGGGTCATCGGGTTGTGGTCGTGGGTCGCCCATTGGGCACCGGGCGGGTCTCGGTCACAAGCCTCGTTTGCGTCATGGGCCGGGCTGCCGGGTGCACCGTGTCCGGGTGCTTCATATGTCTCGGCTGTGTCGCAGGCCGGGCTGCCGGGTGCGCCGTGTCCGGGTACGGTCGAACAAGGCCCGGTGTACGTGTCGGGGCCGGGAATGGCCGAGCACTAAGTAACGGAGTGCTTGGGCCATTTCTGATCATTCTCGGTCGGTATGTCCGAGGCTAAGATACCTGGAAAATGAGCAACTACGTTAGAAAAATCACCCGTTGACACGAAAATTGGATGGAAAAAAGACACTTTCTAGATTTGGGTGGAGAAGGGTGGAAATCCGGATGAGCAGAAAACAGAGGGAACTTGTGGATAGCTGATCTCAAAAACGGTGGTGGTATTTGTCTTGAAATTTTTAGGAAACGTAAATGGGGAGGGGTAGAAATTGACCTCAAAATATGAAAGAAGTCTCACGAGTAGAATGGAAGATATGTAGACGGGAGTGAAAATGGACAGAATGTAGCCGGAAAATTGTATGTGATGGTAGATTCGGAAAATATGGGATTTCAAGATGAAGAATGGAAGGAAGAGCTAATGATCTACACAATCACCCTCAATACCACGAGTGTGGCTGGAGGTATGTAGTAAGGATAGGTCCTCCTAGCTCGGAAGGATGACCAACTCCGGGGTTGCTCTCGGTTGCCAGAAGTCCATCGGGAAGCCGAGTCTTCGGATCGGAAGATCGACAAGGAAATTGACAATGCAAAGCAAAGTTTTTCAAATTAACCAAAGACCCCCACAATGCTCAGGAAGTTGAGCTTAAAACATGCACAAAGCTGCATGGGAAAAGGAATCAAATCGGATGGCTCATGGAAGCTTACCCGATTTGACCACACACACAAAAAGGGAGGGAAAGTGACCCCTTGACCAAACTGATTTGGGAAAAACTCTAGGCCAGCATCCCCACCAAAATGCAGCCTAATTAATAGGGCTGCGACACCTAAGATGATACCCTAAGGGAGTCAAAAGACTCTCATGCAAAAGCATGCAAAAACCAACGTTAAAGTTTTTGCACAAAAAGAAACACACAAAAACTTAAAGTAAAAATTCTCCCTCCTCCACTTCAATTGGTCTTGGACTTGCTTCCCATTGGGCTGGTTTCCTTATAATCCTCCTCAAAACTCCCTTGGAAGGTCCAACTCTGGTTCAGAATATTAACAACGTCCCCCGGCTTCTCTATGTAATTCACGGAGTGCTTGGGCCTCTCTTGGTCCATTAGGGTTGTGATGTGCCCGGAACTTATCAACGACCGGAAGGAGCAA